>BMAO01035807.1:0-83412 GCA_019973975.1 Trichonephila clavata | reverse complement strand
ACCCCAATTGTATGCTATAGTAATTTATATGCTCCTTATTTCTTTTGTAGATAAATCATTTATTTTTAAAAATAAAACTAAAAACACAAATTAAAATAAATATAACGTTTGATTACGATACATTTTTGTAGACGGAATTATGTAAATATAGCCAAACGATAGTTTTTGTTTTGAAAAACAACTCGTCAACTGACTTTAAAATAAAATTTTTAAAAATATTTCGAATTCAATATAATTATAATTAGATTATTTATTCAGTACTTACATACTATGGCAACCATATTGCAACAAAGAGCAAAACCGCACAGTTTTTAAAAAACGGAATACGCTGATGGGAATATGGAGCGCGTAGTCAGAAAATACTATGTGAAAAATAATAATTAATAAAAAAAAATTATAATCAATAAAAAAGAACGACTCATTTTTCAATTCCTACTATTATATATATAGCTCACACTCTCTCTATATTAATGTATACATATACTTATCTTGTTCAAATTTTCAATCGCTAATAAAATTCTTTCTATTCATCCAATCAAGTTCAGATAAATTTTTTTAAACTTGTAGCAGATGACACTTGATGTTAATATAGTTTTTTTCAAACATTAATTCATTAATTACCGTTATAATTAATAAATTAGATTAAATACTGGTTTTTGACGCCAACTTAGGTTTATTTCCATTGTTGTAACAATGTAACTGTTAAAAGACGACAAAGTTATGTTGAAAACCGGTCTTCAGCTAACTGAGTGTGCATTATTACAACAATGCAGACACCTTGCTCTTTTTCACTTCCTACTATTAGTTCGTTCTCTCCCTAAGTATATATATATAATTACTTTCTATTCATCCATTCAAAGTAGAATTGACTTAAATTTTTTTTATATTACTTTGTTATTATTTTTTTTTATAATATTTTTTTTACTAAGTTTATTAAATATTATTCTAATTATATATATATACATTAATAAGAATATAGATAATAATTGGCTACATAATTATAATAATTAATTTTATTATTTAAGAATCCAGTAAATTCAGATTCGCATTTTAGTATTCCAGTTTGATAAATCAAAGACTGGTTAGGCTTAGAATGGCAGTAAGAAGAGAAATATGAAACGAAGCACAGGTTACAACTAGGCCTATGACACGTTCGAAGTCGGGGTTGCCAATTTGGTGTTTTATCTTGGAAAAACCGTATGAATACCAATGTTGAAAATTTTCTTGAAAATTGAGGTGTTTTTCAATTTAAAAATATGTCCCAAGTTTAGTTCAGGCTCGAGCATGTGGCGGAAAAAGTTGTAAATGTATCATTCAAATATAATCCTTATCATTTGACGGATGATAATTGATAATCCTCATCAGTTGATATTCAGTACAAGCTAACTAACTGAATATTCCTGATGTTTTGTAAATTAAAAATCAGGAGTATTCAATTCGTTAAAACATAATAAAGTACTTCCATATAGCAATGGCGTATTATAACATATATAAATAGTAATTTAATAAATTACCGCAAATAAATCAAAATAAACAGATGTTTAAAAATATCGTGTGTATGAAGTCCCAATTTTGTCCATTTAAAATATTTATTTACATTTGAGTCCCCCCCCCCTTCCCTTTGAAATATGGGAATGAATCAGAGGTTAAAAACACGTCAAACCGCTTTGAAATTTCTGTGTTTTGGATTGTCTAACTCTTAGGATCAGGTAAATTAAAATATTTTATTCGTTTTCTGTTATTTTAGGCCAATCTCTTTAAAACGGAACTTTTCATATGAAAAACATACGCAGGCTCATCAATAAAATATATTGATTCACTGCCCGAAGCCTTTTTAAAAACAATATACAGAAGAAAAAAAGATGCACCTAAATTTCAACCAAATCACTTTACTATTAAATTCAGCGATATAAAATTGATCAAGCCTGAGGAACTTAACCCTGAAAATTTTCAAACTATCTACTCTCAATATCGCCCCCAACAAAATACAATAATAGGTAGCTGTGGCTGGCTGGCTGTAATATTGGTAGGTTGTATTGGGTTGCTGTAATACACAATAGGTAGGTGCTGTGTAATATTGTAATATTGTATTGTAATAGGTAATATTGTAAAGACAAACTATTTACAACCTCTTCTAATGAATTGGGAAGTAACTAAATGATATCAAAGATATTGGAAATAATAATAATAATAATAAAAAGAAACTCTAAAGCAGTAAAAAAAGAAAAAAAAAAGCAACTCTGCACATCATTTTCCATTAATGTAATCCTATGACCCAACTTGGTGTAGCTTTTAGCATCCCACCTGTGCTAGACGATCATTGTTACATGCGGCATTATTGATCAGACGATAAAACGGCAGGGATGGGTTACATGGCTCGGGGTGGATCCGCTCTGGGGCAGTGTCAGGTATCGGTGGGGTATGTTACGGGGGAGGCACTGATTTTAGCCGGTAGTGGATGATAACATAACGCTACTCGACCGGGAGCATACACAAAATGTGATTCACAGCAAGCGTAACAGTCATAAGGAAGTAGGGAAGTTCTTTTGTAACTTTCTTCTTCAATCTACTGTAAGATGATTTTGTTCTAGCTTTCTTGTATGCACGCGCGTGTGTGTGAGTATATTAAAATGCATAAGATATTATAGGTATAGCACGTTATCTAATTGATAGTTATCAGGTGCTTCATCGCTGCCAGGCAGATTGTAATCATTAACTAAGTGCGTACATGTCTCCGAGACAAGCGATTCTGCTACCAAATGTATATGCTCTTTAAAAATGTCGCCAACTAATAGTCATTACCTGTATTCAGTGGCGTACACAGGAATTTTTCAAGGGGGGTCCAGGATATAAAGTCGACCATTCTCGTATCATGCTCCAATAAGCCGCCTAAAATATTCTTGAGATATTTTGGGAAACAAAAAACAGTAAAAATTAATTATTGATTAAATAATTAACAATAATTAAAATAAACTAATTATTAAACACATAATTAATTAAAATTCCTATTATTATAATCCTATAAACATAGATTATACAATCGGTGAAAAATAGTGTTTTAGGAAGGGGATCCAGACCTGAAGACTTCTCTGTGTGCACCACTGTCTGTACTCATTAAAAGAATTTGCTTTTCCGTTTGTGAAACTCCAGGGCATAGAAGAAGCTCACTAATGACAGTTGCTGATTAAAAATATTAGGTCTATCGGAAAGTTCTGTCAGTTTTTAGAATAAAATGAAATAATAATTATTTCTTATGCCGTGAATAAACTTTATTCAATAATGCAATTATCAGAACTATTTATGACCTCAAGCCAACGTAATAGCAATTTGTATACCTCATTTTTTAAAAAACACCTAATGTTCTAAAATTTGAACCAGTTCTTTTCTGATATCTTCTCTTTGAATTTTTTCCCGATCAAAAAATATTGTAAGGACAGAACCAAGAACTAATTGGAAGGTGCTAGGCCAGTGGAGTATGGTGATGTGACAGAGTTTTCCAGCCTAGTTCTGAGAATTTCTAACAAGTCCCCAAAGCAGCCTGTGACCTGAAGCTATCATGAAGCTTTATGATGAGCTATTGAACATCTACTTGTCCTTGAGGGCTGTTATTAAATTAACCAATTTATATAAATCCTCCGAATTGGCTTTCGTTCGGTTTCATTAACTCAAAATGTATTGGTTCTCGAATGTCCCACCATATGCACAATATTCTCTTACTCAGGCTCAACTTCTGTTTAGAAATGAAAGAGACTCTGGTTTTCCTAGTTCACAATATGCCCTCTTTAAGATGTGCTCATTGGTAAGTATTTTTGGTGGGTGTTTCACAATGCTGTTATTATTACTAAGTAATATAACCGATATATCTTGTAAAAAATTTTCTGCTTATTAATTAAATCTTACGTATCTAATGCTATAAATTACAGCTACTAATGTTCATTTGTTTAGTTTCAGGAAACAGTAGGATGAAGTAACCCGCAGTACATTTGCATACACAAGGAAGGGAAGGGATTCAACCCCCTCCTCCTCTCATAGACTAACAGATTTTTAGATTTTACCATAGAGATTACCCTTCAGCGCCATCTACGTTCTTTTAAATGTAGTCGAGGTTCAGTGTATGCTATCAAGCCGCAAGATGAAGAGAGATTTACTGTGTTATTAAGTTATCTTCATTTGAAGGTGGCAAAACTGCTGTTGCGATGCGAACAAGGAACTTCTAATCTGGACAGATTTTTCTTGTAGACAGTTCAAAAAGTGAAAAACCATTACTCATAGACGATGCTACCCCGTTAAAGAAAATGGGATTTACCCTATTAGACCGAAGAACAACCACTGAAATGATCATGAATGAACTTAATCTTAGTCGAGGCAGAGTGTGTGGAAAATTATCACTAAGAATCGTACATGTCAAAGGCATTAGCACACTGAATGCCGTTTTTGCTGACTCTTTCAGAAGTAACACGCTACAGCTTGTCTAAGAAATTACAACCTTTTGAGCCACACTAAATTCATTTTTGGTCATTCGTTAACTAGAAATTAATCTCACATTTAATAATATGACATAAGACTGCGGGCGATCAATCAGTGGAAGCACAGTGACTTACAAAAGCTACGGTGAGGAAGTCTGTAAGGAAAGTTATGCTGTCTTTTTTGGAGGGACATTCATGAATAATCTTCCTTTTTGAGAGAGGGAGTCAAACCCCTAACTCCTATTACTGTATTGCTGAACAAATTATGTGATGCTCTGATCAAGAAATAGCGCAAAATGATCACCAAGGGCAGAATTTTCTTGCCGACAATGCATCTGCTCAGTTATCTCGAGTTGCCGTTGAGAAATCAATACAATGTGGCTTCGAAATTTTAGAACATCCTCCCAAAGCGAGTTTTATTTATATCTGAGCTCAAAAACCAAAATGGTAGAATTGACGGCATAGATAATGTGATTCAAGTGATGGAACAGTGAATTTCGACGACACAGCACCACTGAGTTCCACAGTGATGACCTCCGAAAGATCTAGAAACTCTGGGTTGAATATATGATTCTTAAAAGTGATTATGTAAAGAAGTCTTCAAAGTAACAAATAAAAGCTAAATTCAAATATTTATTTATTTATATATATTCAAATATATATTTTACTTTATTAGCAATTAAAATTTACACATACTTATGATTATATGTATAGATATATAAAGATTTTTTGGTGAAAAAATTCCAAATAGAGAATAAGTTCCTCCAAAAGTAGCCTCTTTGGAATTTATTCACGTGAAAATTCCGGTCTTAGCTATCGAATTCTTTTGCGAAGATCTGTAAGAACTTAGAATGCTCAAAAATATGATATGCCGTATTTATTAAAATTATTTTCATTTTTGTAATGCTGGATAAATATGAATGAAGTGTCGAATTCCATAAAATAGTGTAACATCTGTCTCTGTATTTGCTGCATGGATTGCTTCAATCTAATACGAGAATAATATACGAGATGGTTTTAAAGAATAAGAGAAATTAACTTTCTCCAAACAGCGCATTTTCTGCACGCAAATTAAGCAATATTTAATTCTATAGTATTGAGTAAGTGTTTCGATTTTTAAATTCCTTACTAAATAAGCCTGAAGGTGCATAGAATGTCAAACAACTTTAAGAAAAAAAATAATACATCACATTTTTTCAAAAAATATTTTTTTTAGAACCCCAATTTATGCAAAACAAATAGCCAGCCACATTTTGTAGGAAAACAAAATCCTTTTTTTAATCCTCTTGCACATCTTGGATTATCATAATCTTAAGATGAAACAAAATACGTATACAATAGCAAAAAATTTCACAGGGATTGAATTCGAAGAAGCCCCAAATCTTCTACGAGCGTCATCTTTCTTTCTTTTTCTACGCCACCCCTCGAAGAGACCCGCAGCCTTTAAAATTCTAATCGCTAATATTATTCAGCAACCTGAAAGAGGAGCTCGAGGACAAGCGATTTAATGGAGAGGAATGTTCTTGGGTAATCAGATCCTCCCGTTCTCAAACCCCAGCTTGTGTCAAGATCGCATCGGAGGACGTGTTGCTGACAAGCCAATTGGATTTTCTAATTTTGTTTCAGGACTTTTTTTTCCCCTTCCTTCTTCTATTCAATTCCTTCCTTGCGGCTTGCTATTGATTTTTTGCCTTGTTTTTACAAAAAGATCTGTCTCAATTGCAGAGGAGATTCATAAAATCCGCTTTGTTAAAACATAAGCTCGCTCGTGCATGTTGAAATTGATTTGCACGCTCACAGAATAGTGTGTTGGATTTATTGGATGGTGTAGGGATCTTTTTGTGTGTTTATTAGGGAATTTGAATATTAAATATGTGATCCTGTGGACAGTGATCCTTAATTTGGTTTTAATATCATTTGTGTTTTTAAGAAATCCTTTAATCGTAATTATTTATTCCAAAAAAAAGATATAGAAGAGTTTATGCAGTTTAGTAGGAAAGGGTAACGGATACAATTCCAAATCAAGTGGTATATATTTGCATTAGGGTGTATCGCGGTTCCATGAAAGGGGGGGAATATGAATCGGAATTACCCGTGCAGGAAAGATATTCTAAGGTATGGAGATAAAAAGAAAAACAAGCAATATAAAAAAAAATTAAGTCAATTCCTACTTAGTTCAGCAAAGAAAAACGTATTTTAGTTACTTTTTATTAATATAAATATGTATAAAAACATATGACAGAACCACAATATTAAATGACAAAACAGAAAGCGATTTTCATTGCAATTTTTCATTTTCCTTTCTATATATGGTGTTAAACTATTTTTGTGTGTTTGTTACTATTTATTCATTATTTAAATTTAATTATTCTATTAAAATTGTATAGTAAAAAAGAAGTCACAATCTCAGAAATTAGGCCATCCCAGGTGGGATTCGAACCCACAGCTTTTGAATTAGAAGTACAACGCGTTATCCATTGCGCTACAGGGACACAACGAGCGGTTTTTCTTTCTATATATGCTGTTAGACTATTATTTCTGTTTGTTACTATTCATTCATTTTTTAATTTAATTAATGAGTTAATATTTGAAAAAACTATAGTAACATCAAGTGTCATCCACTATAAGTTTTAAAAAATGTATTTGAACTTGAATGGATGAATGCAAAGTATTTTATTAACGATTGAAAATTTGAACAATATAAGCAGAGAAGAAGCTTACTAATGCTCTTACTTTTCTGTTATAATTTTCACTCATATTTTCAATTGTTCATTTCTATTAATCTTTTTAGTATGTTAATTTCCTCTTTTAGATTCAAATGTGGTTTTGTTAAATCTTTTTACACTATGAGGCCAAATTGTAGCTCGTTTATGATGTGTTTTTTTTTTTTTTTAATTTAACCCGTGTTAAGAACGGCTACTTCAGCCAGTCTGCTATATAACACACATGTTTGCTTACACTATTATATTTTAATTCACATTATTATACTCTAAAAAATTACAATTAAATTATCACATAGTTATATAAATATTATACAAGATGTTATAATGAAAGTTCCGCCTTCAAAATGCTGTTAAAAAAAGAACCATTGGTGAGAATGACTTCAAATTTAAGGTATTCGACCACTTGCGACAACTTTTTTTAAGAAAATGGACAAATGGATATTTTTTTTGTAATTTCAAATTTGTTTAGTACATTTTAAGAAAATATGCTAAAATTATATATATAAGAAGAGAAAAAGAATTTATTATTACTAAAACGGAAAAAAATGAGTAAAAATTGACAAAAAATAACATAAACGGGGCTCATTCTTTACCAAAAGTTTATGAACAAATTTTCAATTTTTCAATTCTGGTGTGTTTCTATGTTATTCATTTTTGAAATGACCTTCAGGATAAAAGATATTTTTATTTTTACAAAAACTAGAGAACTTTATCTCAGTTTTTTATGGAATTGCTTAAAAAAACAGTGATTATATTCACATAAGGGATTGTAAGTTTTGTAATAAAACAGTCTTTGGTGAATCTGAAGGTTACAACACTTCTACTACTATACAGAACATACACAAACAATTTCAGTTAATTATTTTCAAAACTTTTTTAGCAATCGCTGTTCCCGTTTGAGCATTTTCAAAAACCAAAAAAAAAACACATTTCGAGTAAAACGCGTTTTAAAGTAGGGCATGGTATATCTTGCTTAAAGTAATCTCGTCTGCTTTTATTGAAACACTTGTAGTTTTTGTTCTAGTGAATGGAAAATAATAAACTGGGTATTTTTATGAAGCTAATAAGATGGTCTATACAAGAAAATCCTAAAAAAAATGTCAATTTTTGACAAAATTCCAATTTTAGGGTAGTCGGATACCTCAAACTGAACATATTTAAAGAAGGGGAAAACGGTTGCAGAGTAAAAAAAATTTAAAGAGTTTCAAAGTATCTCAATAGCTGGTGGCCCAAGGACAATTAAAAATCGATTTTTCCCATCTAATGTGATACCACCTTGCCGTGGTGAACGGGCTTTTCACTGATAGTACCACAACTGTCGAATGATTTGAAAGTCATTTTTTTCCGTAAAAAAACCGAAACAGTCATACACATTGAACAATACATTAGGTTTTTACTCGTGCTAAAGCCATCGTATTTCAATTCAAAATGTCGCTTGCAGCTGAATCCATTTTCGTTATACCGCTTACATGGCCAACTACCGATAAACTTTGAAACTTTTTTGTTATATGTCATACCATTTCCCCCTTCTGCAAGTATATTCAGCTCAAATTTGAAGTTTTTCTGACAAGTGGCTCTTTTCTTTACAGCATTTTGAAAGTGGGACTTTAATTATAATCATCTTTATACATATATAATTCTGTTTCTTCTTTTAATAAACCTCGCTCAACTCATGCGAACTTCACCACCTTATCCACAACTCAAACAGACTCCCACTTTCCCACAGCACCCAACAAATTCCGTCCTTTTGTAGTGACCCCTTCAAAACATCTGCCCGATTTCTCGCTTTTCCCTCCCCTTCCTTCTTCATTTCTGGTACAGATTAAACCGATCCCCGGGCTAATCCGGCCTTTTCGACAATTGTCCTCCGATTCTTTACAAGCGTTTAGCTGCCTTTCACGGCACAAAATAGACTTAGGATGTCGAGCACAACACCGGCGTATCCGTCATGCAATAGGGGTGCATCAAGGGGTAGTCGAAGAGAAGGTTCCTAATCCGTCACGTGGATTCGATCTCAAATGTCCCTTTTCTTTTTTTCCAAATGGATTCTGGGTTCGGTACGAATAATCTGCATTAAGTCTGCCTGCACTGGAAGATGGAGCTTGGATGATATTCTATATGCTATTATGCGAACTTTTAGCATTAATGGAGTCAGATGGTGTATGTGGATATCAATTTCTTGTAGATGCGATTGCATTAGGTATGGAGGATTAAAACGTATGGGAGGCAGATGAAGGAGTTTTTAGTAACAAGAAGTCGTCGACTAAAGAATTCTAACTTGATCTTGTTCTTTGTAGAAAAATATTATTTTCGGTTAAAAGCTATGTAAAATTTGATACACAGTACCCCTTTTAAAAAATGCATCAAGATCTCTTGCAAAAGAAATGATTTAATCACAAGAATTTTATTAAATTCATTTCGGCTTAAGGTGACTGCCTACTTTCTGAACCACGTGAGTTTGTGGAAGCGTATAAATGAATAATTTTTTTGATATTTAGTGTGTCAGTTGAATTAGAATATTGTTTGAAGAATATTGATACAGTAAAAAAAAATATTTAAATGCAGTTTTTTTGGCAAAAAATGAATAAAGAATGGTATATTTTCAAAACATTCTCCATTTATGAAAAACTCTTCTATAGTTATAATATTTTGCCTATATATAGCTAGAAGTTTTGTACTTAGCCTGAACTAGGATTTTTGAGGTATATAATTTAGGTGTGGATTAATTGCTAGTTTAATGTATCTGAGAAGAGGAACTTTTTAACTTTTTGTTAACTTTGCTTTAACTTGTAAACTTTTTAAAAACAGGATTGCTATTCCAATTCATCGAAACTCTGAAAATAAAAGAATTTTTTCAGTTTAGACCCTGTAGGAATGTCGCAACTATATGCGGGCAAAATATTTTTACAATCGAAAAGTTTTTCGTAAAACTAGAATGTTTCGAAAATATGTCATTCCTTTTCCCTTTTTTTTTTTGACAAAAAATTGCATTTAAAATTTTTTTCCTTTTAATAATAATTTTAAAACAATTTGATATGTGTATTCTTATTCAACTAACACTAAATATCAAAAAAAAATTCTTTTGTAGCTTTTTAAAATCCGTATAAATGACGTACTGTGTTACATTTATAAAAGAACGTGACACAAAGAAATTTGCTTGGAGATAATATATTTTTTGTGTGCTATATACATAGTTCTTTATATATTTATTTAATTTGTTCAGTCTGCATTTCTTTTAAATAGTATATTTTAGTCATTATGAAAAAGCATACTCAAACATGATTGAGTATGTTTTACAACGTACTCAATCAATTATATGGTCACATTTATAATTGTACTGCAACAATTAAATGTACTCCTATTTATAATTGTTATTGAATAGGAGTATAAATAATTGTTTTTAAATAGGAGTATATATAATTCTTATTAAATAGGAATGTACTTCAAATTATTAATCTTAAGAACATTCCAAGGTATTCTAATCGGATTTAATATATAAGCAAATAAAAGAATGAAAAATAGAATAAATGTAGATGATCTATCTCATTTTGAATTAACTTATACGGTTGCTTATACAACAGTCCAGTCTCAGAGAATGTTAATGCATTTATCCCCGAGTTCTCTGAAATGGATGGCATTTCTAATACGCAAACAATTCATCAAGTCCACTAATACTTATTGGACATATACGATTATACGATAAGTTATGCTCGGAATTCTACAGCCATTTCTTACATGACAGTTGATATCTTAATATTCCTAATTATGCATTGTATCTGCATATAAACAAGATGTTTTCCACAATAGACGTTGAAGTTTTTTTTATTTCTGCATCTTCAGCATGATGTTGTGGCAGACAAGCCCTTAGCAGGGGAAAAAAGGATGGCAAGAAAGAAAAGGGGAAAAAAGAAGGAAATGTCTTGGTACTCTGGAGCATGAAAAGTCCTTAGAAATGCATCACCTCATTGACGTCAAACCTATTCTGAGCAATTACTGATGTCTATTTTGCGGTTCTAAGCAGGGGACATCGATCAAAGATTGAGCAGCAACAACAAGAAGAGGGAAAATGTCCCGGATCCCTCCGAAATTCTGCGCTTTCGTTAGGCCATCCATCCATTACTTGATGGATAGACCTTTTGGACAGGACATGTAATTGCATTGAGATTTTTCGTGTGGCAACACTATTAATATCAGCTCAGAGTTCTTGGGAATAATGCTGTTGCTCAGTGGAAACAATGCCTAATTCTTTTTATTTTAATTTATTGTTACGTGTACTTACATTTTTCTGAGGAAAAATGGGTTTTAATCGGTAAGGAAGGGATTGAAGAGTTTAAATACCGTTCATTATTATTTTCTGAGCTCATATAAGAAAATTTGTCTTAAGCTTGTGTTAAACCTATTTCTTTTTATATTATCTTTTATATTTTTCATTTGGGTTATACTTTATTGTATTATTCATATATGTTTTCAACAACGAAATTAAGGAAAGAATAAATTTGGTTTTTGATTGAGGCCTTTAAATATATTTTTTGTTGCTGTCTTCACTCTTAAAGGACAAGGAGCTTTTGAAGTTAAGAAACACTTTTTTTTTCGCTATGCTCTTACATATAACATTTTGGACAACTGGCACGGAAAATTGGTACTCTACATATGCAAAGTTATTTTGAATAATTTTCAAAAAAACTGTATCCTCCTTAAGATTTTGATTACATATACTTACAGAAGGGAAAACCACTGGTGGTGATTTTTAAATATTTTCACCTTTTTCTCCCCACTCGTATTTTTTTTATTGATTTTTTTTACAAATTGCTTATCTGATAAAACTTTTGTTTTATATATATCTAAATACTACTCGAAGATTCTTTGGCGAAACATATTTCAGCATTGAAAAATCTCAACCTCGTTTTTTGAATGCTGAAAAGTTTCGATTAAAGAATTAATTATAATTTTTATTTGCTTCAAAAAATTAAAGTTTTTGTTTATTTCAGTTGAAGCAATCATATATATCAGACATAAAACACGTAAGTTATCAATTAGAGGTAAATATTATGAGCATCATTGCTTTTTATAAATAAATAATATGCTTCCAGTTATATTTTTTTAAGCCATTCATATTTACAGATCTGGCATCTCTGCTGTCACAAATTCATTTATTTTGCTAAATGACTAAATGGTTTGCTCACCACCAGTGTTACAGCTATTCACAGGATCTGCCTGCTCCTCTCTTTACGTAGTACAGTAATGTCCCCAAAACTCGGCATTCCATAACCCGGCAGTTCGGATAACTCGGCCTCGCCCTTGCAAATATCCCACAGCAGGACTTACGCATTTTTTAAAAACAAAGCGGCCAGTCCTGGCAAAAGTAGCTATTTGATTTTCATTGTAGACAGCTAAATGCCTTCATAAAGTATTTTGCTGAAGTGTGTCTGATCAGATATATTACTGTATATCATGTTGCGACGTTTGAGATAAATAAAAGTAGCGTGATATTGATTAATTTAAATATTTAGCTTATTTACGTCACAGCTATTATTTACAGAATATACATTTAAGTTATTAAACTTACTCTGGAGAGATTATTAGAGTTCAAATGATGTTGTTTGTGAGGGACTAGTTTCCGTCCATTCTCAACAAAGTTTTTAGACCATCTCCCGTTCTCTTTCTGCCCTCTCTAGGCCTTCGGGATAATAGGAACGGCGTCTTAATCCTCAAGTTACATCCAGTTCGTGGGTGGAGTAGGGGTTCCTCGTGGTGCAAAAGGTTGCCGAGGCGATGTATAAGACAAGACCACGCAATATTTTTAGGGTGCAGATGTCATTGCACGTGTGGTGATTATATCTTCAAAAGAAGCCGAGTCACAGCTGTGGGGCGGGAAACGTTATACATGTATTACTCATTAATTTTCATATATGCAGTAAATATTCTATGTTTTCATAAATTAAGTACTTTTCTTTTGTTTAAGGATATTTGGGCAATTTGTTTCTGTTGTATTCCCAAGCATACAATACACACAAGTGCAGTACAATATTTTATGAGGAAACACACGTACTTATTATTTTCAATCCCATTTCCGACCCGGCATGTTTACAAATTCAGCTACTCTTCGGTCCAAATTAGGCCGAGTTTCCAGGATTCTATAGTACTCAACGCGGTCGAGACAGTTAAATCCGGGAGCAGGTACGCGGGGCACAGAGTCACCCCAGGCTCACGAAATCATTAATTCCGGAAAACTGTTTATACGCAACCAATGACCTTGACAGTAGCCTCCTATATGACAATCTTCATAGGAACTAAAATGTATTTATCATACATTTCCTTCTATTCGGGGAGTGGCAAATATTTTTTTACAATCTTAAGGTACTTGTTTTGACTGAGTTCCCGCGCGACCATTTTTGTTACAAAATATTTTCTATAAACAGGCTACATTTTCCCCCTGTGAACAACTTACTTGTTTTGATTGCTGTGTTGTACGACTTGAAACATTTTGATTGAGATGAACATGAAACATTTGAGTTGAAAGGAAAATTTTTAAATGCTACCTAAAGAACTCCTTAAAGAACAAAATAAAGCCATAAGTGTAGTACAATACGTACTTCTCCCTGTCTAAAAGACACAAGCAAGAAAAAGTTCAATATGCTCTTTGTCGATCATCAAAGGACAGTAAAACTACAATAACTTGAACAACATATGACAATTTTGTCTACAAATAACATTCCAGTAATATTAGCGAAAAGTTTCTGTGATTGGTGTCTTTTATTTAAACCGCGCACGTTTGAAACTTCTAGGTTCAGTTTGATTGATATTTTTTCTCAAATTATCAAAGAAAAATTTAAAAGTCCTTAAAAATAGCTACACTTATACTTTTATTAAATTAAATTATTTACTGGAATTACGATTTTTATCGTGTACAATAAATATTATATTATAATAACTCAGTCACCCCGCGTGACCATTAACATTAGTATCGAGTCCGGATTAAACATTCGGGATCCTTTTGATAACTTGATGAGTTATGTCTATCTGCGATTTGCATCTCTTTCTGGACACTCTTTCTTGATAATGAGTATTCATTGTCATACAGCGTCTTTACTGCAAACTTTCGATTACTCGCCAACGAAAATAGCTCTTTATAACAAAGAAAAACTGTACCTTTTCAATACAAGTATTTTAACATCTTCATTGCACATGCAAAAATATTTTAATTTCCAAAAGAAATTTTTTTCGTTTTCCCCCAAAATATACTATAAATAAATTTATTCAATAATTAATATATTTCCAACACCTATTACTAAAAATAATGAGGGATTGAGCTAATCAAATTGTTATTTTATTATTATTATTATTGATATTCGAGCACGAACCCTTTTCAGAGATTTAATTAATTCTAAATTTGGTCTTCTATTTCGAAAGAAGAAAAAAAAAAACATCTACAAATAAACACAATTGTTCTCTAAAATGTACCAAAAATTAACTGTTAAGCTCAATTCTCAGATCTTTATCTCGCAAAACATTTTTGAAGAGCTTCCTTTTTTTTTTTAAGTAAGAACAAAACGTTGGCAATTCACATACCTTACAAAAGGGTGACATTCCAATTTTTCGCTAATAATAGCTCCACCCTTTGAATACTTCCATTGAGTTTTATCTGCTCTTTGAACTGACAAAAACAGATTATATATCATAAAAGGAGAGAAAAGCAAAAGGTCCTGAGAGATTTTAAGATCTTGTTCACTGTCGGACTTCAACTGTCTCTTCACATTTAATGTCCTGTCTTTTTTTATTCAATGCCTCCAATCTGTCCGAATCAGGAATGTTTCCTTGAGATGGCAAATTTGATTTGTTAGTTTAATGTATAGTATCAGATTTTGTTTTGTGTCTATATGTTGATCAAGATAACATACAAATAAATTAAGATCTTCTATTTCAAGCTTCAAGGCAACGTGAAATATTTCAGCTTTGTAGGAGGTCTGCACTAAGTTTAAACAACTGTTTTTGACTTTGCAGTTATTAGTTTATCTTTTATCTTCAAGGTGATCCAAACTACATTTATGTATATTGGGTAAATTCTTGAATTTATGCTAGCTCTTCATAAATATGCCTTTTTACTTTATTCCATTGATATAATAGTCATTCTTTTTAATTTAATTGTTTAATAGATCAATGTTTGATTAGACATGCAAATTTTTAGGCCTAATTTTTTCAATTTTTTCTAGCGCTATTACTGAAAAATTTTCTTGTGTAGGGAAAGGAAAGAATCGTATCAAGCAAGCTTAACCCTACTTCATTGCCCTAAGTCGTTGACAGTTTTAGAAAATAAATGAGTTTTTTGTTTTAGTCAGTTGACTTTTTTTGAAAAATTTTAGTTTGTTGTTCTTGATTTTCGGTTTCGGAATTTCGACTCTTTCTGTTATGCAGGACATTTAATTAGTTTATAATTTCTTATAATTGTTATTATCATTTTTATTACATATTTAGTATTAATTAATGTATTAAGGGTATTTAAAAAACTGGTTTTGAAATTTTTTCGTTACGAGCTAATTTTATTATACAGTAATTATTTAAATTTAAATTTGCCTAAAATTTCTCCTGAAATAAGACCATAATCAAACTAATCATTAATCTAATTTATCAGGATTTTCGTAACACAAATGATCTCTACCACCAAAATACGAGGAGCGCGCTCATATGTGTGATTAATTATTTGAGCAGGCACAGCGGCACACTCAAGAATTTTTCAGGGTGAAGGGGGGGAGCTAGAGTCGAAAGTACACCTTTCAAGTATCATATCCCGATACTCTGCTAAACATATTCTTTTGATTTTATTGATTGTCGAGAACAAAAAACAGTAAAAAATAAATTATTGAATAAATAATTCGCATTAGTTTGCAAAATAAATTATTAATAACAAATAATTAAATTTTACATAATATATACACAGGACAGTGCCACACACAAGGGGAGTCTCCAGTCCGGCCCTCCTCCCTAAAGCCCTTGATTGTTTTCTCGTTTGATTATAATCTTATGTATATAGTATGTAAATTTAATAGAGTATTTGTTATTAATAATTAATTTTATTAATTAATGCTAATCATCTGTTGAATAATTAATTTTTTTTTTTGTTCCCGAAAATCAACAAAAAAAATCAAAAGAGTATGTTGTTCGGCGGCGTTAGAGCATGATATGAGAATGGTGGACTTTCGCCCCCCCCCCTTGAAAAATGCACAGACGCAGGATTACAATCAATCGAAAAAAAATTCTGGACCCACATGCCCCCTCTCCTTTTGTGCACCACTGATCAAGCAACTTTGTACTACATAACACCCATTCAAACAAATTATCTACTTTTTAAATGCATGCAGATTCTTTCTACGTGAATAATGGTACAGAAATGAATGTTTACCGAAAAATGAAACATTTCTCTTAAAAATAAACAATAGAACAAAATTTAAAAGAATAAATAATTTTATTTTCTAATGAGAACATAATATACTCAATTTTATAGCAGTAAAAAAAATTGTGGTAAAATTTAATTTATAATGTTAAGCGTAAGTAATTCAAAATCCTTCTGAAATTATTCCATTTTAGATAGTTAATGAATCAATAATTAAATCCTGACTAAGAATTTTTATTGAGAAGTTTAAGTAAATTACCTTTTAAAGCAGAACGATATGCACGTTTAATGGCAAAAGTTTAGTGTAAGAAATAAATTAAATTTAAACATGAAATTAAAAGATGGCAATAAAATATAAACTCGATATGTTTGTAGAATATTTCCTGTTGCATTTTCTTAATTCTTTCAATGCACATAAAAAGAACATTTTCCTTTCTACAGAAAATTCTATTAATTTATCACACGACTTAAAATTAAAATTTCGTGATAAATAACGCAATAATAAATTTCGTGATTATCTGTTATATTAATTGTCTTATTTAATTTCTAACCATATGGAAAAAAGTTACAAACATTTTCTATGCGAAATTTTCCTTGCCACCTTTGAATTTATTTTATTTTTTTATCAACATTTAAAGACTATTAATACCCACAGTAATTTCTTTCTTTTCGAATGTTCTTGAGAGTGTTTCATTTTATCTTTCTTCTTCCACTCTTCTATTCATCAAACTATTAAAGAAGATTTATAAAATTGGAAGGGGGGAGAGATTATATATCATGCCTCATTATAACTCAAATCCACTCTCAAAAAATAATTCCAATTAATTCCTTCATCATATTCTATTCCACCATTTAAATCTTTCAAAAATCTTCTGCAAAGGACTTTGATCGAACAAATTCTTTCAAAAACCCGCGACGACAGAACCTTCATAAAAGGAATGAAAGACATTATTGTCCTTAGCCATCCACCCTATAAATCTATCCTTTCTCCATTTCCTAAACGGCAATCTGAAATGAATTCTTACATTGTACCTCCCCTCCAATCCCCCCCCCCTCATCCCATCAAGTGTCAAAATGCTCAAAAATTTCTTCTTTTCAGAACCATTTTTGAATGGCATTATTCCATATCCTCCAGCAGCGGTTTCCACCTGGCCAAAGCAGAATGGAAAAGGATTTGTACCCACTTCTTTGAGCTCCGTTCTTCTTGAAGAAAAAGGGTACAACTTGCAATGGTCCTCCCTAATAGTTCTCGAGTGGGGTTCAAGGGCTGAATCGGTTTCTATTTCAGTGGCAAGGGGGATATTTGAAAAGAGTGGATCGGCAACGATCTGGAGCCATCAGACAGAAGAGTTTGTTCGAAGGGATGCCCAGACATTTGCAAGATGGTCCTTGAGGATTTTGTAACGGCCTTTGATGGTTGGGTCGGAAGTGGGGATGTGTTGGTTATTTGAAGTGGTTCTGCAGGAAAAGTAGTTAGAATGACACTATTTTAGGGTGAAGTGCTAGTGGTTTGGCTCTGCGGTATCAGTGTTTCCTTTTTTATCGTCAACCAACTGGATACTTGAAAATAAATTATTAGATTTCATACTTGAGATCGTCAGTCGCAACATATTAAGTTATTTTTTAAAGGAAATCCCTACATCATAATGTAAGCTTAAAAATAAATAAAATTTTGTGCTAGAATTTAAAGTTAATATAGATCTGTGCCCCCTTGACAAAAATATGTAGAATAGCAGTGATAAAAATGTGAAATCCTTTTAAATGTATTTCTTACTTAAAAATTTCGCTTTTTATTTTATAGGAAACACTTAAAAAAAAAAAGAGAAAAACAAAAAAGCTTTTTTTATCCCTTTAAGAGCACTTAACGCATTGAAAATCAATAAGGAGGCCAGGATAAAAAATTAAAATTTAATTATAATACCGTAAAAAACATAGTTTGAAGAAAGTAATTGATATAATTATATTCGTACGATTAAAAAAACATCATTCAAAACAGTCATAACAGAGATAATAACATTATTCTGAAGCATATTAATTTATATCCATTTAAGTTTTTTATAAAGGAATATAATGCTGATTTAATTTAAAACTATTGTTGCTATACAGTTTTTCTTAAAATTCAATTAATGAATTTCTAAGAGATGGCTTCGAATATTTCCGTTTAAGAATTATTTCATTCTAATTGTTTAAATATTAATTGGTTTTAAAACTTTTTCAATAGACTTTTATTTTATTAAACTATGAAAAGAAATTTTAAGAAATTAATACTTAAGAAATTTTTAAAGTTGGGAAGTTAAGAATACAATATTTCTTTTAAAGCTGGGCATAAAAGAATTCTATAACAAAAGATGTAAAAAATTCAGAAAAAGATTTTTAAAGGAACTAAGAAATAATTAACTACTGAAAATAGTATACATGAAATTACGCATCTTTAATTAATTCATGGATCTTTAAAATTCAAAACCAAACTGTACAGAAATGCTTTTTGATTTTTTCTTGTCTGTATTTACTATTGGTACATAGTTCTCTCAATTTGGTATTTTTTCCCCAAGGACATGGTTTATTTGCATTAATCAATTGCTTAAAACATAACATGTGTATGTATGTGCGCACGCACGATAAATTATTTAAGCCATCATTTACCAAGCCTAATCACCATATGAAAAGTATATTTGTGAGCGACTTCTCGTTGAAGTCGCCACCTCACCATCCTGCTTACCTAAGCAACAAACAAAGCACGACCAGAAACTAATTATTATTTTATTATTATTCAAGCACACTAATCAACCGTAAGTTAAACTACAAGAGGATGCCCTTGGAGTGATATAAAGAAAGCAATGAATCCTAAGTGAACAAGCGCTAATAATCAGTTTAATTTAACCTAATCTATCTTAGATTATAAATCCTCAATCCACTAGTTTAGTATAGTGACAAACTCCGTTCTTACTCAAGTTGTGAATATCAATTAAATCTCACCTTCGTATCACCACAACAGTTTCTCCGCTCCTTCTATCTTACAATTACAAAACTCTGACTTTATATAGACAAACTAATCTCCATATCAGGGTTTCTTCTTGAGAGGGATGACTGTGAATTAACGCGAATGCCAGCCCAAAGATTCCCCAAGAGGATTAGCGTGAAGGTCCGTCACATATTGTATAATACAACAAAAAGTACTGAAATTTTACCTGGATTTTAATTTAAATGCTATAATTCGAGAATGCATTTATACAATGATTATTGATTAAAACCAGGGAAGTCTTAAAACTTCTCGAGGCTCCGGGCCCTACGCAAATGTAGGCCCCACGTATGACCCATAAAAGCAGACATTACGTAGCATATGTTGCCAAATACTTGTGCAAACAATACCCCGAATCAAATAAAAGTGTATAACTTATAATCGTACGAACCGGATCGACCAACTGCCACCTTTTGACTAAATGAGTAGTGATGGTATGTAGTAGGCCTAGGCCTATACATGGACGACGGTCATCACATGTACCCAATTGATATCTCGTCCGAAATTCCCTGTTTTTCGGAGAATACAACTGGAAATTATATTTGAGCGTTAAAATTATTCGAATCATCATCTTATTCACACTGAATCACGAATGAGACTAGACATTTGGCCGAGGCCCTGGGCCCGGGCCCAGTTGGCCCATGCCGTAAAACGTCCCCGATTAAAACTGTTATACGAATATAATGAACAAACTTTTCAATTAAAAGTAAAAATACTTTTTGTTCATCTGATTTCAAATATTTTACACAAAATCCCTATACATGCTAAGAAACAAAACAACAACAAAAAAAAGAATTTTAGCAAATCTTCCATGTTGCCATTACTAAGCAGTTTCTCATTAAAGTCGTTCCTTTATCACACCTATGGAACTATTTTGGATACTATTTACTAAATTCCTTGTACAACCAAGGAATCTCATTTCTCCCAAGTAGCAGTAGAACACGATTTACACTGAGGTACTTAACCATTTACACCTGAATCTACTGCCTGTACTTCTCTCCCAGCAGTGCTGGTTGTTCAATTATTCAAGTGGCAACTTCACTGGAATAATTTGGTTTCATTCAGGCACTTGAAGAAAGGAATTGCAAAGTCAATATTAACCAACTACCTTGTTACGAAGAGAAGGAACTTTAAATCGACGAAGGGCTTTGGAATTTCTCGATTTTAAGTGCTAGGCTAGTTTTATCTTGAGAAATGGACCTGTGGAGTTACGGAAGCGTTAAGTTCTACCACTCATTTTTAGTATTTTTTGAGTTTGTCGAATTTAATTTTGGTGGATGTCTTATGTGGTAAGATCTTTAAGGCACGTTTACCATTACTATGGAACTGAAAAATAATAAAATTGAAAGATTTTGTCATTAATTTCGAATTTATATGAACAAATATTTAATTACAGGCTAACCTCTATATTGCGAATTCTTCTATACAGCGGACTTTTTCCAGGAACCAAGAACATTTTACGATTTTCTTCGTAAAATAACTTCTAAATAAGGAAGTGCATTTTCTATATAACGAACGTTTCCTCTTGTAATTCAATTTTTTTCAACCTAAAGTAATTTATTTTTAACTAAAAAATATAAATATATAAATCTATAAAAAAAACATGTAAAAGAATTTCAAACTTGATGAAAGAATAAATTTATTTAGTTAATTACATAAGAAAACCATTGAAATGTACAAAAAGAAAGAAAAAATTATATCTTTGCTTCTGACAACATATTTCACTGAAAAATATATAGATGTTTTTCATTTGAAACTAGAATTAGGTAAAACAATTTTGGCAATTATCATACCTTTCTTTTTTTACATATTTATCTTTTTTGATTAAACAATGTTAATAGATTCATTGAAAATTCAGACAATATGAAAATATTCCAAAAGGATTTGCAACATTTCGAATGTGATACATGATAATTCAAAAAAAAAAAAAATTCTCAGTATTCACTCTTTTTCATTTATTTATTTAAATATAAAGTATATGAAAGCGATACTTATTCAGTTAAAATATAAATTATAGTCTTTTTATTGTAAGAAATTAAAACTTTTTACTGCATTTTAACAACTTAGCTAAATTATGAATGATAAATGTTTTTTTTTTCATGGAAAAAACTTTTAATTATTTTAGAGCTGTACGTGAAGTAAAAACACAATAAATTCAGAGATTTTAGAAAAATTTCCGTTCTATAAGTAATTTTTTTAGAAAATAACGGCACTATTGAGCCTTTTTCTAAAAGCTAATGCTATTTTAGTAAACAAAAGGACTATTGAAGTTTAATGCAAATTAAGCTGTTCGATTCAATGGATAATTTATGGCGGTCCAATGAACCTCTTGTAAGCTGAGGAAGCCTGAAGATTACCAATTCTAAGCCTTTCTAATTAATTCCGATTATATTTTCGAACTCATTATACAACCGTTTCTGCTCTGATACATAATTATAAAACAACACATTTTTCCCTTTTCAGTTTTAAATCCCCTTAGTTCCCAAAGTCCGGTACTAATTAAAAGGATTAGAAGATGTGATTTTTAAATAAACGAACCCTACATTTCAGCTGAGTTGGCATTTTATGGCGGGAAAAAAAAGAGAGAAAAGTGCAGACGATAAGATACAAAGCCGAGTTCCAATTGTATATTTATTTATTTATTTTTTAGATGATGAAATCGCAAACGATAAATTGGTTTCACCAAAGTAAAACCGTAACTGCATTTGGATGCGAAAACTGCATCGAAATAAAATTCCATTTTATTTTTATTTATTTTTTCAAACTATTTTCTCTTTTTGCCCTTTTAAATTGTATTATTTTTGTTCAAGAATAAAGAAAAGAAATTCTAGAATACAAAAAAAGAGAAGAAAAAGTGAAAAAGAAAAGAAAATTTCGGAGAAAACTCTTCATTCGATTTTTATTCTGCCGGAATTTGATTACATGGTAGGCTGACTGACAACATAAAGATCGAATTTAAAAGCTACATATTAGGAACAGAGCGGGAACTTTGTTATCTTTGTTTTATGAATGATTGGGAAAAACTGATTATATATTCCCTTCATTCATACATGCTATTTTAGATTTGTATCTTTGACGATCTAAGATTACGTGTTTTTTCCTGTCAACTTTTCACTTTTGTGTATTTCCTTTTTCGAACGACTTGCTAAAAAGAATTTTTTTTAACAAATGAAACATCTCGTTCGAAAAAAAGTTTTAAAAAAATGAAATATATGATAACAATTGCATTGTTTTTCTAAAAAAATTATATGAAATGTGTTTTACACATAACAATAGCACACATATTTCGGTAATAAGTTTTAATTTAAGTTCTGCTTAACGTTTCTATTTAAGTTAAGTTGAACGCTTGCAAAGCTGGGATTCTAAGGTAAGTCATCTTTTAATATATTGCTTTTAATTTTCCAGAAGCATCACAAATGCACAGATAACTTATTTATGAATTCCATTCAGAAAATTTTTCACTTTTTAAGCCATTTTTAGAAATGTTTTTTTTTTCAATTAGAGAGTTAAAACTTTTAACTTTTAAAGATTTTTGATACTTTTCTATTTTTAATATTTAAAAATACATTTCTACACAATATTTATTGAATTGTTAACCATGATTCAATTTTATTTCTATCTTCTTTTTATAAGCCCTTCCCATACACTTTGATCTTCATTGTAGTGAAATATCTTTAGTTTAACGAATCCTATATTTTTAAATGTGTAAATTTTCTAATGTGTATCGTAATTTTTAATTACCTTAACTATTCCCACGCCAGAATTAAATTAAGTTATTGCAATATTACGTATAACTCCACCCACATATATACAAATTAAAAATATTCCAGCATACATAACCATAAGCCCAACATAAAAAAAACCTGTTACCAATATGCCTACCAATATAAAACTAACATATATATCAAACCATACAAACATTTACCACATACCCAACAAATCTAACTGTTTACTATTCTGAAACTTTCTCACATATTTTTATTCGCATATTCTATTTTTTTTCCCGTATATTTTTATACCGCTTTAGGGTTGATTTTATGTAATATGTCAGAAAATAAATCTTTCAAATTTAAAAAAGATTCTTAAATAAAAAAAATGTCCCAGCATAGTTGAATTGTTAAAAAAAATCTTTAATGTGGTAGTACAATAATTTTGACCAAGTATTAGGGAATCTTTTTTTTTTTTTTTTTTTTTGTAAGTTTAAGCCATATAAAAATTCTAACATAACCTTGATCATATTTTAAATTTTGGTTTGAAATTTTTATTGTCATCAAAGTTTTCTTTATTATTTTTGTTTCTAATTTTATTCAAAAAAAAAAAAAATCATGACAAATTTAAAAACAAAGCAATAATAATCGAGAATTCAACTTAAATGCGACTAATCGAAATTTAAAAAGTAACGCACACTGAGAATGAGCCTCAAATTTTAAGAGAATATTCAAAAAAAGATTCCTAAAATCTGAAAAAGAGATGCTTACACAGTTTAAAGAAATAACATTATTTAGAAATTTCAAAACAAATTTGGTGATTGGCCGCTAAGGTTCATCTAGCGTCTGTAGTAAACATGACAAATCTGCAATAAAGGAGGGCAGCAAATAAAAGAATTATTCATAGCAAAGTAAAAAGTAATCCATTGTGTAAACTGATGCCTGCACAAAAGTTTTTAAAAATGCAAGTCTTGGAACCTTTTTTATTTATATTTATTTATTTATTTCGTTTAGTTTCTGTTTCTGAAGCTTAAAAGATTAATGTTAACAAATTAATAATAATAATAGATTCAGAGATATCTTGGAAGTAATTATCAAAGAAATTTTTTTTGTGTGTGTGTTTTCCTCTAGATATATGTAGAAAAAAATAGTATTTTGTATTAAAAATAATTAGAAATGTGTTTTAATGTGCAAAATAGGTATTATAAAAAAGATTTTTAATTCAATTCCTACTTTGAATGGATGAATAAGAAAGTATTTTATTAACGATTGAAAATTTGAACAAGATATATATATATAGGGAGAGAGTGAACTAATAGTAGGAATTGAAAAAAGAGCATGATTTGTCTGCATTGTTGTAACAATGCACACCCGGTTTAGCTTGTTTGGTTGAAAAAATGTTTTACAACGCCAATATTCGATATTAATACAATTTTCAGAAATTATAGCTTTCATGTACAGGAGCGTCTTGAGAAGTTCTAAGTAGATCTCAAACTGTCAATTTTTATTTAAAGCCTTGCGTAAGTTTTAATTCCTCAAGCTTCATAAAAAAAAATCTGTTAAAGGCAGCAATATGTGAATACAACCTTTCAATTTTTTTAAAAAATTATTATACATTTGCATCGACTTTTGTATGGTAATTATTTTATAGCAACACGTTCAAATTCTTATATCTTCAAAAGTATAATGAAGCAGAAAATTAATACTTTTAATACAATTGCAACTTGGCATTGTTACAAACTAGTACTTGTAAAAGTTCTTAACTAATATTTACATCGAGAGCGAATTAAAACTGCAATATAAAGCAATACGAGGACTATGAGCGACGGACCTCGTAATGTTGATCTTCGGTCAAGTGACGAGGACGACACCTGTTAGCTGGCTAACCTTGTCCAAACTACCATGCCACAATTAACGTGCATCAACCCCCTCTACGCGGTAGGTCTTCAGTGGCACCAGAACTCGAACCCGTGACACACCACTCACGAGTTAGTAACCATAACTACCAGAATACCATACCCACTATATTGAATCAAGACTTGGGTTAGAATCTTGGTTCCTTGTACGTCACCATCTCTGTTTATAATAAATTTCAATATATAATAAATCAGACTACGTTAAAAAGTTTTCATGGAACTCTTGGAAGGCAAGTGAATGTGATCCCAGATCAGGTATCATCCTTTTTAATACAAGATGGTTCCTAATTGTTGAGACCTCTCACCAGCAGCCCTTTGTATTGCTGTAGTGTAGTAATCTAGATATATAAAAATTGATGTTTGCAAAAATGACCTCGCTTCACCCCAAAAACCGTTCTACCGATCACTATGAAAAATTGGCATGTATATGTATTTTTTTTTTGTGTGTGAAGAAGATTTTTTAGCTATCCTCTTTGTTGCAGCTCCCCACCAGGGGCGCTACAGCAAATCAAATTCTGCACCGTTCAATCAATTGCCAAGTTGCCAACAGGGTCGGCAAAAATTATGCCAACCTTGGCTCAATCGCCAATATTTCGCTATATTTCCATTGAATCGCCATTATGATGTAAGGAACGGCATTGTTTACGAATATTACAATTTTAACAAAATAAATACAATAGAAAGTAATGTTAACGAATTACACATTCAGATGTAAATTATTTGCATTATTTTAAGCGTTCATTACACAAAATTTGAAACAATGTGTTGTTTTTGTTGAATAGAGATTAGCTTAGGTAGGTGTTTTCGAAAATTGACTCACAAGAGAGTTACGGGGTGTTATAAATAAAAAAAAATCCTTTTTATAAACTCTTAGATCTACAGACTTTAAATTTAACAAATATGGTTGTTTTTTTTGTTCAGCTGAGGTATGCAAAAAGCTTTTTTTTTGTTTGCAATTCACGCAAAATTAACTCATTAAAAACCTATTTATCCTTCAATCTGTATTGCTTAATTTTTCTATTCACCCATGCGAAGAACGGGTATACCAACTAGTAATAAATAAAAAAGATCATTCACAATAAAATATTTCCAAGACTTGAAAAGAATTTAATTTTGACTTGTCTTTATTTAGTGAAGTTTCTGTAGAAGAAATTGGGAGGAAAGAAACTATATATTTTAATGAGAGAGAGAGAGAGAGCGAACACTTAAAATTATTTCATATTTTTTATTCAAACAGAAAATAATTTTAAAGATACAAAGATATAAGAATAAAAAATTAACAAATTTCAGATAAAAGTATTGTAATAAAAAATAAATAAAAATATGATAAAAATTAAGTTTTTATTTCTAATAAATTAAAAAATATCATTAATATTCATAGCAAAAAATCATAATTTAGTTATGAATTGTGAACCTTAAATCTTAAAATAACAAATTAACTATAGATATATTTCCCAAATAGTCATCTTTTTTTATAAAAAAAAGTACATAAAAATTATAATGAGTGTTTTAGAATCTCTCAATACCTTCAAAATATTTTTAATCGGTAACGAATAGACTTAAAACTTGTTTTGTTCCACAATTTCTCTGACAAATATTTCATTATTTCCATTTCATTTGAAACAAGAAACAATTTGTGACAGCAGACAGAAATAAAACAATCTTCATCCGGTTCTATGTTTCATTTTAATTTTCTTCTTCCTCTCTTGCCAGTTGCACAAAACGAAATTCTTCAGCAAATGATAAGTTATGTTTTGGTTCGTCAGCTACTAACAATTATGGAAAAAAAAATCATGAATTCCTAACAGCGAGAAAATGGAATTAAAATTCGTAATGAATATTGAAGAAGGTTTTGTTAAAGAGTTTCAAAATAAGATGAACAAAGAAATGTAATGCAATATTTCTGCATTAGATTTAAGATAGAAGCTTCTTTTTAAATTGTTTTCGGAATGAAATGATGAAAGCTTTTAAAAAAAGCTTTCTTAAAAGGAAAAGGAATTATTTTTCATAAGAACTATTATGTACCCTGTTCTTCTGCTTGTTGTTTTCCATTTTATTCTTTACAAGAAATATACTTTCTTATAATAAGAATTACATCGTTTTAAGTGTTCATTTTTATATTTCCTTCACAAGTAAAATAAATATTTTATTGTAGAATAATCTCTTCAATCTATTTTTTAAATTTATGTAATGAAAGCATTTCAGTCAAAATGAATAAATAAAGCAAAAATGAAACTTAATAATTATAATAAAAAGATTTATTTTTTCAGTATATGAATTTTTTTTAATTTTGTGCATTAAAGTGGATTTTGGCTTTTTTATGAAAAAAAATTATTAATTATAAGAACCTACCTGTGTGAGAAAAAGATGATCTATGGCAGAGGGGTTCCCAAACTTTTTTGTCCCAAAGACCCCTTGAAATGTTTTTCGGTTTCGGGTAGACCCTGCTTACCTTATATTATATTTTTGCAAATTTATCAACTTAAATGTCTTTTTGATAATAGGTACTACTACTTTAAAAGAATTAAATTTCAAACTGTAGTGAAAGCGTTTGTAAGCATAGTTAAGTAAAACTTAAGAGAAACGCATGTTAATGAATTAAAATTAATGAGAGGGATGAATCTGGTGCTTCAATGACAAATTTTCAACATTTAATACGATCTAGTCAGGTTTAACCCTAAATCTCCTTTGTTAGTATGTGCCCAGTTTTTTTTCTTTCCCTTTCTTTTTTTTTTTTTTTAAGATATGCAAACTCAGTGAAACTCCCTCTCACTAGGAAAAGCAATTAAAAACTTTTTTCCGATATTTCATAATTTGTGACAAATACCAAGTATGTCTTTTTTAAAGCCAAAATTGCTAACATCCATTTCTAAACTTTATTTTAAGATCTTCGTTAGGACCTATTCTGATCAGTTCCTATGGTAATATGACATATTTTTGTTTTCAAAGTGACTATATGAAATCATTGTCTACTGCTGTATTACTATGGGGGAAAAAAGCGACCTCAATCTTAGTTTCAAAATCTGAGTAAGGACATTTAAATGTTGAACGTAGGTTAAAATGTCCTGACAGACTGTCTCTAACAAATTGTGAAAATTCTAGATGCCTAATATCATACTTCTTAAGCTTAATTTTGGAAAGAAATGCTGAAATGGCCCTTGTCTTATTAAAATTTATGCTGTCACCAAGTAACTACAAATTAACCTCACTGTGTATTTAGTAAATGTTAAATTGGTAAAATTTGGTTCCCACTAGACTAAATTTTTTTTTTAAGATTAAAATCATGATCTGGTTTAATGAGAGCCACTATCGTAGACCCCCATTTACACCTCATGGACACCCAAATTATTTTTTTAGTGGTATGGACCCCTTGCAGGTCCTCATAGACCCCTGGGGGTCTATATAGACCACTTTGGGAATCACTGTTCTATGGTAAGAAGATCAGAAGAAAAATAATTTAAAAATGAATTTTAAAATTTAATATTGCCACAAAGGGGTTCAATTACGAAGGAATCGAAAAAGACAATACTTGAGTTGGATGATTCTAGACTCAAAATAAAATTAGTTTCCTACAATGCAAATAGCCAAAAGTGATGAATATTGTGAGTGCAAGGTAGCGAATAGCATAATGTACATTGCAACATTTTATATAACTCCAGCTCTCTCCCTGTATATTCGAATTAGACCGATCCAAGCTTATGGCCGTCTTCCACTTTACAGTGCTCTGTTAAATTAGTTTTTTTTTTTTTTAAATTAATACTAGAAGTTGTCAAATGTGTACTGGGTGTGTTTTTTTTCTTCTTGTAACTCTTTAGTAGTTGTCCTCTGATCGCAATAAATGTTAAAAAGGTACTAAAATCCATATTCTTCTTTAATAAAAATTACTTTGACTGTTTACCATACAAAAAAAGCTCAAATAGCAAAACTTCATTCACTTATGGCAGAATTTAACATATAAATAAATTTTTTATTTTTATTTTTCCCTTTATCTATGTATACGAAAACATCTTTTCCACATAAGTAGGTTTTGAAATTCTAAAAAATAAAAAATAAAAAATTCGATCCATCTTAATGTTTATGAAATAACTAAAGTAGAAGATCTTTTACTTGAATTTTCATTCAAGCCTTTCTTATTTTATAAATAACCAAACTGTTATTAAAAATACACTTACATTTAAAAAAAACATTTATTTTTTTTATTTGCTTTCAGTGTGGTTTAGTGTATTTAATATAAATTAAAATTTTACTTAATGATAGGAGCTCGTATGAGATTTATTTCAAAATTATTAATATAGATTTTTTCAAGTATAACACGAACTAAAACAAAAACTTATTTGAATTAATTTTTATTACTTACAACATTGATATTGCAATATTTTAATTTAATAAAATTAATTAAGTTACTAACTATAAAATCTTAATTATACTGAATATTTTTAGAAATTAAATCTTCTTTTGAGGAAAATGTATGCGTAATTTGTTTTAAATTTATTAACCATGTGTGATTAACAAATTCTTCTTTCTCACAAGTTATTTCAATTCTAAATTCTTTCAATATTAAACTTTATGTCTTTAATGAACGAAAAATTAAACTTTTTATTTAGCTAATATATAAAATAGAATATTTAATTTCACTAAGTCAGAGAAATAGAATGCCATGTAGCAAAACAACAGAGCTTGCGTGGTGTAAAATAAATATTTCTGCGACTTATATAAGAAACGATTTTATTTTATATTCTATTTTTTAATACTTACTGTGTCTCCTCATATTAATTCAACTCATTTTTCATATAACTACATTTGTTGAGTTATTTCTATAAAATCTTTTCAAATCTTTCATTAATTTTTCATTTAAATTTTCTAATTCCTGGTCATCTGGTAAATATTTATGCTAAACAGGCAATAGGTATGACTTAATCATTTAGGAATTTTAATAAAATTTTTGGAGTTAGTGGTTTGTTTTTTTAAAATGAGTGTTTTTTCCAAGATCCCTGAATTTTTAATGACGCATAATTTTTCCAGGAAAAGTTGGAGCCCGAATGCAGAATACGAAATAATATCAATATTTTATTTCGATGCATTTTAATTAATGCCAGGCGCTCACAAGAGGGGGTGTCGTAGGGGTCCAAACCCCACCCCCTCAAAGCCTTGAGTTTTTTTTATTGATGATAATCCTATATATATATATATATATATATATATAACGTAAATTTGAATTAAATACTTGTAATTAGAAATTTATTTTATTAATTAATGCTAATTATTAATTCAATAATTTATTTTTTACAGTTTTTTGTTAACAAATCAGCAAAATCAGAAGAATCAGTTGGGCTGTCTTGAGGTATGATACGAGTTGGGGGACTTTTGACCATGGACTCCACCCCCCCCCCTCCCTGAAAAATTTTTGTGTGTGCTACTGCAGTGGAGGTACAATAAATAGAAAAACATGAAAAGATTTTAAAGATTAAATAATAAAAACAATTATTGGGATAATTTCATTGTATTGCAGATTTGCTGCAAAAATGTGACCCTGGAAATATCGAAAAATAAATGCAATTTTAAAACATGCATATTTAAACAACACGGTACACAGATTAATGTAAAATTTAAAAACGATACACATGTTTCACCTTTAAAAAAACAGAAGTAATTGATTTTCTATTTCATCATGTAAATTTAAGTATTAAGAAGTACGTATTTTTTTTAAAAAAATTTATATTTCAATATGCTGTCTATATTATATCGATCAGCACATTCATACACAATCCGTGAACACAAATGGATTTTTAATGTTGAATACAACTTCTCGAGTTTGTTGCGGCTAGATATGAAATATTAATGTTTATATACTGCATCCAAATTGCTCGGAATGACCTAAAGGGGAAGTACAACCCCTGAAAAAATGCACCATTGAAATTCTATTAGTAATATGTATGAAATTGCCATAATCATTTTTTCCTTCGATTTGATTTAAGTTAAGCCGATAAAAGCCATGAACATTTTTCTCATATCTTTTATTAATTTGAACAGGATATGTCAGAGGCTTCATATTAACTTATATAATACCGTTTTCTTGAAAATAATACTTTAAAAAGAGAAAATAGACAGATAAAATATAAATTCTCTACCATAAGTAAATTATACAAATTAAATAATGTAAAGATTTAACCATTCCTCTCGTGTAAGAAATTGTGGCCATTTTACTTTGTCCCATACTATTAATTTATTTTAAGAATTATTGAAATGCAGTGCATTAATAATGATTGCGATTGTGTGTGAGGGGGGGGGTATTTTAATAGATATTAAACAATGGCGTTTTAAAATGTAAAAATAAATTTTTACATAGAAAGAACGCGCATTGTTCCACTTTAACTAGAATAATGGTCAGGTAGGACAATTTATTGGTAACTATGACAATGACCTCTGGTGGCTGATAAAATTTATGAATTCGAAAATATCTTTTAAATAAACTATGCAAAATGTATTAAAGAAAAAATTATTAAATGACAAAATATTTATATTTATGGTAACAAATATGTTTATTTGAAAATTCAAATAATCAGAAATAATCAAATAATTTTTTTTTATCAGAATAAGCCTTAAAATATAAAACAGCCTGACTCAACTACACACTAATTTTTAATTTTTTTTGATTTTTTTCTAAAAAAATTCAAAAGTAAACTTTTGACCATTTTGCTTATATTTCGTGAGATATAATTTCTGACTTGAGCTGAAGTGTACACAGTGTGGACTGAAAATGATAAGAAAAAAAATTGTTATTCGTGAATTGCTTAACTTTGAAGCTAAATGAAGGCTACGGCAATCGACTTCGCAATTATGAATCACGGTAAAATGACAAGAACATCTGAGCTGACATGCCAGTCTCCAAATTTCCACAACACATCAACGTGAAGATTTTAGCATCGACAGATTTAACGAGCATCAGTTTCTTCACTCGGAGGACTTTTATTATATTCTGCAAAGTTGATATTTGTTGTACTAATAATGTTTTCCATTTTTTAAAATGTTAAATAAATAGCTAAATATGAGACTTATTGGAGAATTTGTTTTAAGACGCTATGCATAAAAATAAATAATACTTTCTGCTCTTTTTTTCCAATTTTACATTTGATTTTCAATCGTGTAACAGTGATTTATGTAAATATATTATTTTAATCAATTTACATGTAATTAATACAAAGAGTCCCCCAAACTCAGCCTAATATGAACCGAAGGGGCCTAGATTTTGAAAATGGCGGTTTATCGAGAGTGGGATTAATTTCATTTTTATGTAGCGAATGCTCAATGTCTTCAATAGTGTATGTATTTTCCCTTTGTTTAAGACAGGGATAGCCAACCTTTTTGGGAAAAGGGCCATTATTTGGTAAAAAATAGTTATGCGTGCCACATCCAACTTTTCGAAACAGACATGGAAAAGTGAAAAAATTTTACTTATAGGTTTATGGGATTTTTACCCAAATAGCACATTTCTTAATGCAAGTCTATGTAGTCAACATTTAAAAATAATATAATAAATACAAGGGGTGATCAAATGAAAAGGTACGAAACGACACGGTGGGTACAAATATAGACTTTATTCAAAATATACACCATAGGCCTGAGCACAACGATCCCACTGATGAACAAGCCGCAGGATTCCTTGTTCCCAGAATTCCTGTGGCTGTGACGAGACCCAGTCCTTCACAGTGTCCTTGAGTGAGTCGTCCGAGTTGAAGCGCTTTCCTTTCAGGTGTTTCTTCAGTGGACCAAACACATGGAAATCGCAGGGTGACATGTCCGGACTGTAGGACGGATGGTCCAACGTCTCCCATTGGAACTTGTCCAGTTCCATTTGTGTGACTCTGGAGACATGTGGACGCGCGTTATCATGGAGAAGAACCACACCCTCCGTGAGCAGCCCCGGTCTTTTGTTCTTGATGGACCTGCGTAGGCGTCGGAGTGTCTCACAGTACACATCGGAGTTAATGCTTTTTCTGTGCTCGCATCATTTGGACGCCGCTTTTTATAAGAACCTTTGCTCTCTCCTGCGCATGCGGGCACCCGCGCATGATCCGATCCCAGTCAGAGTCTCCAATGGCATCCCGAGATGTCTCGCTACATTCTCCCTTGGCGGAATATGCAAATATTTAACTGTTTCATTTTTATATCGTTTCGTACCTTTTCATTTGATCACCCCTTGTAACACGAAAGTACAAACTTAAGTTTTATTTTTAATAAACTTTTTACAAGTTCAATCCAATGGGTTAGCTATAAAATAAAAATGAGCAATTGGAAAATAATTATTAAACGCTCAGTACTTACTTAATGTACTTTTGAATTACTGCCTTTTTTAAACCAAGTCATCTATATTAGGATTAGCTCTTGCAAATTCTAACAAAATTAGGTTATTATAGGTGCAGATCAGATATAGTTTTGAGTGGTATTTATATTTTATTATGTTCGTAGCAGAAAACATTTATTCACGAACATATTTTAATCCAAATTATAAAATTTTTTGTCTGAGACAAAAAATACAAAAAAAAATTCACTTCAATAAAATTGCAAAAAAGGGTTAATTTTCAATATCTAATCAAAAATGGTTTACCTTTTTTAAATTTTTCAGTGGGTCTTCGCGTGCCACTGTCACAACTCCACCGTGTCACATTGTGGCACGCATGACCCGGGTTGACCACCCCTGGTTTAAGGGTATCTGGGCAGTTTATTTTGTGTTGTATTCTCAAATAAACAACGCATCCAAATGCAGTACAGTATTTTCTTTAAAAAAAACACTTGTATACTTATTCTTTTTAATGAATATGTAGTACTGCAAAAGTGTGGCCGAGTTATCCGGATTGTCGGGTTAACGGGACTCTGCTGTAATATTATGCAAAATAATCTAAATTATGTAGTAACTTATGCAAAATGGAACAAACCACAATTAATGTTAATGGTTTTAGTTAAAATTCAAATATGTTTAGCATAAGATTTCAAGTACATTTCTCTGTTAAAAAATTTTCACATTTATTAGAAAATTAGGGATATAATGACTAATAAATTTCCTGTCTTCTGAAAAAAATCAATATTAACCCATTTTAAAAGTATTTTCGTTAAATATCTTTTTTTTGTTACTGTTTATATCCATTTATAAATCTTTTTAACTATTTGCAGTTTTATTTTTCTGTTGTCTTCATAATTTCTAAAGAACTATTTTAATTTAATGGCTTTATTCTTTGTGCTCTTTAATATTATTCCCCGAAAGAATTTTTTTTCCCTTCTCTTAATCGAAATGATTACATTAAATTTCCTAAATCAACAACTGTTAAGTATTCTGGTTAAGAAACCGTAAAACTATTATTTTATTTAATGAAAATAATAAATTACTAGCCTGAAAACAAAGAATGGTCATTAGACGATTGGTAGTTTCGATAGATTGAAGTATTCTAAAAGCCCACTTCGAATTAAAAAAAAAAATTCGTAAGAAGTCAATAGCTGTTCTCAAAGATTTCCTACAAAACGGTTTCAATGCTGATTTAAAAAGAGAAATCAATGTACGTGAACCCAAAAGACTTCCTCGCAAAAAAAAAAAAAAAAACAGAAAGAAAAGAAGGATTAAAAAAATCTTCCTTCTTTCTTAAAAGATGCAATAAACATCCTGATACTGAGTTCTCATTCGAAATAATGACACCTAGGCTTAAAAAAAATTCTTCCCGAGAAAAAAAAACACTTAACTAAATTAAAAGAAAAAGGAAATAATCTTACACCCTATACCTTAAAGTAATTAGTCCTTTTTATCATTAAAATCCAATAGCTCAAATCGTTTCTAGGAAAGATGGAAGGGAAAAAAAATCCAATCGCATAAATTATGAGAAAGAAAGTAAAATCAGATTTAAAAAAGAACGTTTTCCCGCAGATGTTTAGAAGAAAAAGCCAAATGAAATTCTATCACTATCGCCGCCATTTTTTATGCCGCTCCTCTCATTTGTTTATTTTACTATTTTTTTTAAAGTCAATTGTGAATCTTCTTTGCTATCTACCTTTAAAGTATAGACACTCATTTAGAAATACTCTCGTTCTTTCTTCTTTTTTTTTTTTTTTCGTTCCATTTTTTAGCTCTAATTTTTTTTTCAGCGTTTATAGTCAAAAAAGTAAATATTTTATCTTATTCCTATTTTAATCAATTCAACATGCATTCAATTCCGCTTTTGTACTAAACTAAGTAATTTTTTCCCCGGAACCTTTTTTTTAAAGGGGAATGAGTTAAGAGGTTTAGCTTATCTTTAAAAAAAAAAAAATATATCCTTGCATAAAAAAAGTTGTTTTGTCTAAAAAAAGAGAGAAACACACAAATTCGCCAAAAACACACATTTCTTTTAAAGGATGAAATAAATAAATGAAAAACATCAAGTAGAGAGGGTAGAGTAACAGTTTTTATACATTTTTTTAACTTATAGCTTTTTCATTAAATTTTCAATTAATGTTGATTGTTAATCTACATTTTAAAGTAGTTTTTAAAATGAAAAAAAAAAGAATATTTTTAAATGTGTGATGCTTTTTTTAAAAAAAAATCTAAGCAAATAGGAAGGGTATGCAATTATTTATTAATCTCTACATAAATTATTTCGGTACTTTTCCGTTTCGCGGGCGCAAATCTCGCCAAGTTGGCATTATGGGCGACAACACACAATATACACATAAAAAACAAAAAGAAATATTAGTTCTCATTCTAATTTCATTTTTTTTATGTTTTGTGAAAAAGATATTACTGACAAGAAAAGACTGCGACTTATTTAAAAATGGGTTGGTAAAAGGTTACCAGAGAGAATATTCCGTTTGGCGTCAATTATATACTGTTTGGCAACTTTGCCATCTGCGCCGGTGAAACGAAAAAATACCATTATTTCCCATAAAATACAAAAAAAATTATTAAATTGATGTAATTTTTAAGATTTTTATTAAAGGATATAAAATAACCCAAATACTCTGTAACTATTTTAGTATGCTCTATCTGATAATGCATTTTTTTTCTTCTTATTCTTAAATCTATAGCTAAACTATAATTTTTATTCTTATTATTAAATAAACAGTATATAAATGAATTATTTTATTTAAGCTTATTTTTATAACAGAATAACAGGGTATTCAAACTTCATTTTTCATTGTTTCAATTTGTAGTTATTTTGTAATTGTAGGTATATGATACCACTAAGGATAATCCTGAAAATTTTGGTCATACATTACTATAACGTCTTTTACATAAATTGATAAATACGTTTTTGATACTGATTTATCAATAATTCCTTACTTATTCCTTAACTGCCAAATAAAAGTTACGCTATTAACTGCTATTCGCTCCGCAGTGTCAGCGTTTTCACCAAGGCGAGTGCATGCGTTGTATTAAGAGGAAAGAAAATGCACAAACATAAGCAAATTTTCTCTGAAATAAGTAAATCCTTCGTAGACACTGCCAAGGCCACTGTATTGTATTCCAAAGCTTTCGGAACAGTTTTACTGATAGCAGAGCAAAAAATAGAATCGTATTTTGGAAAGACGTACATATACGTCCGAGGCACTTAACATACTGATTGTGAGTGACGGATATATACGCCGGTAGTAGTTAAGAGGTTAAGATTGTTTCTGGTTGCTCTTATAACAATGTCTTAAAAATAATTTCATAAAAAGGCAATTGAAAAAAATATTCCTTCTACATTAATTACTTTAATCAATTTTATTTAACACTAAACTCGCCACTTTTAGAAAGATAGTAAATTATTAATACTGTTTTTTCACGAGAAATTTATTGTTAACAAAAAAAAAAAAATTAACCCACACAAAAGCATTAGTTTTAAAAACCGCTTAAATCATGATACTTCTAAAAAAAGAATTATTTACCGAATTGGAGTTTTGTACTTAATTAAACATTTTATTTTCCCATTACACTTAAAAAAGAATTGAAGCAAAATACAAACAGAGGTTGAAATAGACTTTAGAAGAAAATTGAATAAAATTTAAATCTATAAAGAAATATTTATTTATTTTTAAAATGTACTGCTTAAGAATTTAATGAGTTTTATAGTAACATAAAATTTTGTACTTAATAACAAAAATATAGAAAATACAAAAATTAAAATCTACTAGAGTCACTTTTTATTTTTACGTTTTGAGGAATATAAAATACTAGAAAAAGAAAAATCTACAACAGCGAATACAGAACTATCAGAGCAAGATCATTAGAAAATGCTATAGTTTTGTGTTGCATAAATCCAAGCGCATGGGAGAGCATAAACTTTCATTTTTCTAGTAATAGTAAATTATAAAAAAGTTTTCACTTTTACATGTAATATATTTATATATTATTTTATTTATTTTTATAAGGTATATCTTTCTAGTATTCCATACAATTTGTATATTTAGACTAAAAAAAGCAATAAACATTTAAAATATTTTCTTAGTTAGAATTTAATAGCAACTTATGCCTTTATTTGGTTCAGTTAATATCTATTGAAGAAGCTGGAACATTTAGAAAATTTTTATGCACCAAATTGAAAAAAAGTAAAATTAGGAATTTTCTAATGATATATAAAATATTTTAATCACTCTTTAAAAGCTGTCCTTTTTTATTGTTTCCGTATAATTGTATTGTTTTTCGGAAACTTAATTTAAAACCCATTCGTAAAGCCTGTAATTTTCATTCTCGGAATTCAATGCATAAAATTATAAACTTGTTTATTTAAATTACTCTGCAATTACATTTTTTATTGTATTTTTATGAGACATTTCTTTTGATTAAAGATAAGTGAAACACCTTTAAAATACAAAAAAAAACTTACAAAAATTCATTTTTTGCTGAGTTTATTGTCTTTTTTTGGTGTTTGGAAAAGTATTAGATGCCGAAATTATTTCAGTAGTTATCTCATTTAATTTCATAATATTCCTACTAGCTGGTATACCCGTTCTTCGCACGGGTGAGTTGAAACATTAAACAATACAGATTGAAGGATAAATAGGTTTTTAATGAGTTAATTTTGCGTGAATTGCAAAAAAAAAAAAAAAGCTTTTTGCATACTTCAGTTGAACAAAAAAACAACCCATATTTAATAAATTTAAAGTTTGAAGGCCTAATAGCTGATAAAAAGGATTTTTTTTTATTTATAACGCCACGTAACTTTGTTGTAGGTCGATTTTTGAAAACACCTTCCTAAGCTAATATCTGCTCTTTTTTGTAATGAACGCTTAAAATAGTGTAAATAATTTATATCTGGATGTGTGTAATACGTTAATATTACTTTCTGTTGTACTTATTTAATGTTAAAGTTATAATATTCGCAAACGACGCCGTTCCTTACATTATAATGGCGATTCAATGGAAACATAGCGAAATGTTGGTGACAGAGCCAAGCTGGCATCATTTTTGGCTACCACTCTGGCAACTTGGCGATTGATTGAATGGTGCAGAAGTTGATGTGCTGTAGTGCCCCCTGAAGGGGAGCTGCAACATTGCAACAAAGATAATAGCACAAAAACCTTCTCCACAAAAAGTACATATGCGTGCCAATTTTCATAGTGATCGGTTAAACGGTGTTGTAGTGAAGTGAGGTTATGTACACAAATAAAGAACCTATATAACCTATATCCATTTATATATATTATATATATATTAAGGAGAACCTATCCAAACTAAATTTCTCTTTGCTTGGCGACCATGTTGGCGATTGGTTGAACGGTGCACAAGTTGCTTTGCTGTAGCGCCACCTGGTGGGGAGTTGCAACAAAAAGGATAGTACAAAAACCTTCTCCACAAAAATACATATACATGCCAATTTGCATAGTGATCGGTTGAATGGTGTTGGAGTGAAGTGATTTCATATATACAATCATCCATTTTTATATATACAGATTACATCAGAATAACGTATTTATTTAAATAATTAGATGGGACAAACGCTTAAAGTTTTCCTTCTCTATAGTTTAGAAAATATCAACAATTTCAGAACTGGTTGTAATTCTTCTCGTGTTATAATTTCATGTAGGACAGTAAGAACTAATGCTCTTCTCAATCTTGTGGGTCATATTAGGAACTTCCCATTTTAAAAGTTAATTTTTTTCCTTTAGGTAACCAGTAAAAATGAAATAATCTAATACATACATATAAATGCTCGTCATAACTTACTTTTAAATTTGTTGTTAAGATTTTAAAGTACATAATAGAATTGTTTTTCTAATGTTTTTGGAGTGTACACACAATGTGATTAAAAAAAAGCCAACAACAATTTTATTTAGTTCCATATTTACATGTTTTGTTTGAGATTTCATTAACACTATTTAATTTCTTAATATTTTAATTTGTTATTTTACGGAATTAAAACCGTTTTAAGAACGTCATACTGTTATTTTTTCCCCTTAATATTTCATAATTCCGGGTAAATTGACGTATTTTGATGGCAAATATAATAATTAAATCTAATAGTACTGACATTCTTATATTCATACATTAAGTATATGTGACTGACATTAACAATCTTTTCTATAAAGAATACTTTATACTTTTATGTCGAATACCGATGCCGTTTTCTTATTATGCATAGCTGATGTGTGTTTTTTTTCATGTATCTAATTTCTTATTATAAAAAAATGCATGAATTTTTTTCAAATTTCATAAAATTTTACTAGATAATACATGACCTGGTATCTATATAACAATCTCTCTTTCATACTATATAAAAACTAAAGTGGCCTGTTTAAATTAACATGAAACACATCCAGTGACGCACACAAGGGGGGTCCTGGGGGTTCGGACCCCCCTTCCAAAGCCCTTGAGGTTTTTTTCGATTGATGGTAATCCTATGTATATGTATAACATAAAATTTAATTAAGTACTTGTAATTAACAATTTATTTTATTAATTAATGCTAATTATTAATTCAATAATTTATTTATTACTGTTCTTTGTTAACAAAATCAGAAGAATCAATGGTGTCGTCTTGAGGTATGATACGAGTTGGGGGACTTTCGACCAAGGACTTTTGAAAAAATTTTGTGTGCGCTACTGAACACATCCCTTATTAATCCTGTATAGTTCTCTACAAAACATTAATTAAAATTTCTGCGTTTTACTAAACAAACTGACAAGACGGATTCATTTTATGCTATCATCAGTTGAAGAAGGAGCATTTGAGCTCGTATCTCTTTCTACTAACTACCCCACCACCCCCTTATTGCATTCAATGCCTAGCAGCCCTTATAATTTTAGACAAGGTTTCTTGGTGAAATCAAGAGAAGAATATGAGACTTGACTCTCAATCTTTTTCGCAAAATAAATTTTTTAACTATAAAAAAAAAAATTTTTAAGTCAATTCCTACTTCGTTAGAAAAACGTACTGGTGCCATCTGTTGCAGCTAGCTGTAACTACGACAATAACACAGAATACATTTAAAATTAAAAAATATAATTTAATTAATGAATTAATATTTGAAAAAACTGTATTAACATAAGGTGATCCACTACAAGTTTTAAAAAATATATTTGAACTTGAATGGATGAATAGAAAGAATTTTATTAATGATTGAAAATTTGAACAAGATGTATATATATGCATATGTATAGAGAGAGAGTGAACTAATAGTACAAATTCAAAAATATTGAATCACAGAACTGATTTGAATTTAATTATGTTGTTATATAGCAAATTATTAAATATTCGGAGTAAGCTTATTTCATATGGTACTTAATTACTATTTTTGGACATCCTTTTCCCATTGTAATGAAATAGAAGCAAGTGATCGAAAAAATATTAATTTCACAGTTTCATTAATTCACTTTAATTCTTTGTTCAAAAAAACTTTTAAGAAACGACTGATTTATATGATTACTTTAAGCCTGGACCTTCTTACAATACAAGGGAAGGACTTGTTTGGCTAAATCTTTAAGAATGCCCGGCTTCTGAATTCATCCATGCGAAATAGAACAACACTAAGAAGACGGGATGGGAAGAAGAAGAAAAAACAGTGTTGTCCTTAGCTAATCTGTCCAAATAGAAAGCCCCAGCAAGAAAAACAAAAGGAAGATGGCTTTTTCTTAAGGATCCCCAGATGTTCCTAGTAATTATACGGACCATTGAAAAGACAACGGTACCAGATGCCAAACTGAACGTTCCGGCAAAACGTTCTTAGGTCCCAGAATGAGTTGTTTACTTTTTTGCTCTCCTTCTGGAAGAAACGTATACAACTTATCTGAAAAGAAAATAGTATATTCTGGAATCTATCGTAAGCATAAATCCATTTTCATTTCGAACCCAATCATAATATACATTCGAACCCGTACGAAAAACAATGTTCGTCTTCCAATCGAAAATGGTGATTCGAATTCGAATTTATAAACAGTAAAATATGGATGTAATTTCTTGGGTGGAAATAATTACTAAAAATTGCAATATCCGTATTCCCCATCGAAGGCTTCATGCTTGACTTACTAGAAATCCACCTAATGGAACTTTGGGTTGTTGGCTATTTATTTTGCTTTAGCGTTACTTCAACGAATCATTCATTGCAAAAAAAAAAAAATATTCTGTAGTATAATCACCAAATGTAACTCCACCGTAGTTACCGCAACAGTAGATAGACCATACTATCGATGATACTTATAATGTAGCGCGCTCATTATTTTGGAAAGGAGAATAACAAATAAAAAATGGGTCATCTTTTCTTCGAGATATTCTTCATGGTTCACTCACTCTGAAAATTAGGGATGTTCTTGGACGATATTTGCTTGGAAGATGCAGAAAACTAGATTTTGTTCATAGGAGAGATTTGTTTTTTCATAAGAAAGAAAAGCGTGTGCGTGTTATTTTTTCTGTCCCGTTGTTCGATAATGACTTATATTTTGTCAAAATGCAAAATATTCGTAGTTTTAGTTTTAAAAGCCTTAAGAGTCATCTGACAATATGGTGACTATTCTTTTTTATGATGTTATGTATAAAATTTGAAAGATGATGCAAAATTACTAAGAACATTTTTGTTGTTGTCTATTAAACTTCTAAGAATTATAATGATTGAGTAAAAAAAAGAGTGTCGTATTTAATATAAGTATGTGTGTGCGAGATAGAAAAGGGGGAGGGGAGAGAATAATACAACAAGGCAGTACAGGTCAAAGAAAAATGAACACAATAACTATCAAAATCTTAGATATGTTTTGTTGTCCCACTGAAAGCATTTAGCTTTGGTGAGTGAGTGAATTTTTTTGTGGCTCTGTTCATCTAGCTACTCGAGGGCTTTTCGTAACGGACCTCGAAATTTCGAACAATTGTCAAGTGACGAGGACGACACCTGAACTGGCACCCCCTCTCCTAACTTCCACACCAACGGCAGACCGTCTGAGCCTCCATATATTTAACGTGCATCGGCCCCCTCTGCACGGCAGGTCTTCAGCGATACTAGGCTCGAAATCATGACACATCGGCCACAAATCCGTTACTTTGACTATTAGGCTACAGAGGTCAAACATTTAGCTTGGGAAAGAACTATTTCGGCCCGGAACACCAAATTTTTGACCCCACGTAAAGCTCTGCGGACTAAATAATTTTATTCGACAGTTTATGAAGGGTTAAAATGCAAGAAATTTTTTTTTTTATTGATTTTAAGTTGTCCCAGATTCTTACAGGGCATAGAAATTTTAAGAGCTTCTTGTCTAGTTTTAATTTAATTGGTTGTGGTATTTATTCATGTGTGTGTGGTCAGGATGTTGAAACTGCGTAACGTGTCTAACCCTATATTTTTGTAAACTAGAACATTTTGAAACGTTTTTTATATTTCCTGGCCACCTGTTTTCTCTGTGTTGGTCAATCGTTCTGAAAGCCTAAATGCCTTGAGAAATTTTGTTTACAGAATATATTCGTAAAATTTTATAGGAACCCCGTCCCCTTCATTTAATATTTGTATCCCTTCCTTTTCCTTTTATATTTGTATTATAAATGTATTTATATTATTTCTTTAAATTGAAAATGCTGTTGTCACTTAATCAAAAAGCCACAAGTTATGCAATGTGGAGTATGAAGAGTTTTGCCAATAAATTAATTTTTTAAGTGCGTTTCTACACTCGCTCGAACCCACACACAGACATATATATATATATATATATATATATATGTATGTATGTATGTATATTATGTGAAGATGTATTCATTTTTTATCTACAGAAATCGTGGTAGTTAAAAATACTGCATATTAATCAAATAAACGCTAATTTTGGTAATTTTATCATGAGGAGATTTACTTAGGGCGAGCTCCTTACTCAGGTGCCAAGGAATAAGAGTCAGAAAAAATTGTTCGTTTCTATATTTAAATATAAGGAAAAACTGAGAAATAATAAAAAACAAATCGCATATGAAAGCAAAGGGAAATGTTAGTTATTTTCAGATATTACGAAAGTGTTTCAGAGAAAAGTTTCTACCACATAGTAAACCACGTGTAAGTCATTATTATATTCTAGTTCTGAAAATCACAAATAAATCCGCTATAAAATTCAAGGTCTAATCCTTTTAACGAGGAATAACTAATAAATCCGTCAAAATATACATTTTACTTCTTAAATGTGGGATAAAATGAGATGCGTTTCGAAGTTAGGTATTTATAATTATGATTTAGAGAAAAAATAACTTATAAGATTAGAATTTTAAGTAAATAATAAGTTAAGTTTTTACACTCACACACACATGTACATATTTAAAAATATGTTTCGACAGACTCTTCTAGAGGAAAAGAAGAGGGTAATATTATCACAAGTAATAATAATATCGACATTTAAGTAAAATTGAAGGCACAACAGCTCATGAAGGCCAAGTCCTACAAAGCCCATCTCAGTTTTCATGACCTTGGGCACTGATGTGCATAAGCAGATGTTCAGGTGAGATGGTCAGTATGAAGTGAAACTCCCTGTGTTTAGTTCCTAAGCAAGATTGGTACTCATTTAACGACCTACTAAAGGGATAAAAGGCTGGGTCGACCTTGCCCAGCCCGGGGTTTGAACACCGTACCTGTGAAGGATCGAAGCTCGATACGCTATTATTAGTTCAGGTATCGTATTCTTGAACTTGGACTTTTCAATTGAGAACTTGGATTGCAGGTATCGTCTTCGTTACTTTTCTAGTTTAAAAACACGAGGTCCTTTGCCACTCTTTAGAGTGCGACGTTAATAGACACTAGCTTACACAGATATTTGCAATTGGCAATGGCGCAACACGAGAACTATTGGCAATGGACGTTGTAATTTTAAGCCTTGATCAAGTGATGAGGAGGACATCAAATCAGACACTCCCTCTCCAAACATTCTCACCTCTCCAAAGCGAGAACTTTAAGCCTCGTCCGATTTAGCGTGCATCAGCCAATCTACACGAGGGGGAGGGGGGTTTTAGCGGCATTAGGCTCAACTCATGACATGCCAGACACGAATTCGCGACCTTGACCACTTGACTACCGTGGTTACTATTTATACTTAGAAGAAATTTTTTTTGTAATCAGTAGCGCACACAAAAAATTCCATGTTCGAAAGTCCCTCAACTCGTATCATACCTCAAAACAACACCGATTAATTCTTCTCATTTTGGCGATTTTGTTAACAAAAAACAGTAAATATAAATTATTGAATTAATAATTAGCATTAATTAATAAAATAAATTGTTAATTAAAGTACTTAATTAAATTTTAAGTTATATACATGGATTATCATCAATCGAAAAAAACTCAAGAGCTTTGGGGAGGGGGTTCCGGACCACTAGGACCCCCCCCCCCCTTGAGTCGTCACTGATTGTAATACTTTTATCGTTGCATTATATTTCAGTATAAAAAGAAGTATTCATTAAAAATAATAAATATTTTGTCACTGTTTTATGTAATATATTCGTGATATATAGCATTTTAGGTGGCTTGTTTTTCAGTACTCGGATTGCAAATTTTCAATTAATGTTTCTTTTCTTTTTAATTATCTCGTAAATTGATACGATAAGAGCATTAATTTCTATTATTTCCCAGAATCTGCTTCGAAATCGACGGAATCTCCGTAATCAAAGTTAAAAATAAAAACACAATTTCTGTCGCTCAAATCTGATTTCCTCTAATAGCCCCTCTGATTATTATTTTTTATTTATTTCCTGTTCTCAAGTGTCTGTAAATAAATTACATCCCTCGCCTATTACGAGATAACAGTCGGAATTGTTAACATTATTGATTCTAATCATAAGTGCTGTCAAAATCACACGGTCACAGGTACATAGAAAAAAAAAGAACAACAATAACTTTAATTAAAAGATAATCATGTACTCCAGATGTTCGAATGGTGGGTTTGACAGCTATAAGAGATACAATGACAGATGCCCTAAGAAAAACCCACGGGGAAAAGCAAAAAAAGTTACAAATCACAGAGAAAATGCATTATTCTTTTGTTTATTCTGAAATATATACTACTTCGATTCCCCCTCCCCCCGAATTCTTTCAAACAAGAGGAAGGAACAAGAGAAAAAAAATTAGAAAACTCATTTAGCCACCACCGCCATCCCCTACACCAGTTTCAGTTATCTGGGTTTTGACACATGTTGTTACACTGTCCGACATCCTTTGCACAAATGATTCGAAAGACCCCCCTCTCTCTCCATCCTTTTCTATGTCCCGCGCAAGAATAAATAATTCGAAGTCTAGAGAAATAAAAAAGAAAACAATAAAGAAAAATTCTGGCAAACGATCTTCGTAATTGAATGGCAATAGGGTAAGAACTGCCACCAACGAAGGTCCGACCAGGTAATTAAGTCCACATAATAAGGACCTTTGGCATTTAAATTGAATTTTGCTTTTTGCTCTTTTCTCGTCTCTTCTTGGTTATCTTCGGAAAGGTTTCTCTTCTCTTTTTTTTGTGTTTTAGTACTTCACGGGTATTGTGTCAATTGTTTTCTGGAAAAGCCGCGGGGGTTGTATGAAAGTTTGATTCTTTTTTCATCCCGTCTTTTGTTCTAGTGTCTCCTTGAAGGTGTTTTTGGATCGGATGTTATTCAAAAACTTCACACGCGTGCTTTATCTTTCACTGTGGACGTGCCGTGGAAAACAAATGGGAATTAATTAAAATATGTAGAAAGATAAGGTGCTGTTTCGGTAGGTAAAAATAATAGTTTGGAGAAAATTAGCGTTCGGATTCGTTTAATGTTTATTTTTGTAGATTCTGGTGTTCTTTAGTTTAATTTTGTTCCATTTTTAAAATATTTAGTTCGTTATATGTTTGTAGGTAAGATTTCTATTACAGAAAAAAATACATATTCAATAGTTTTATCTTCAAATAAAGGATTGCCATTTGTTGGCTGAAGAAGAACCTAAAATTAAAAAATAAAAGAATCTTATTGAGAAAATTTCTAGAAAAATCAATAATAATATCGATAGATCGATATTTGTTTTTTTTAAATTAACAATAATGGATCAGTTTTAATATGTCTGATCAGGTACCAGTGTGTCAACCACAGTCAGTAGCGCACACAAGAATTTTTCAAGGGGAGGGGGTACAAGGTCGAAAGTCCACTGCTCTCGTACCATGCTTCAATACGCCACCCAACATATTCTTTTAATTTTGTCAACTTTCGGGAACAAAAAACAGTAAAAAATTAATCAATAAATGAAATTAACTATTAAAAACAAATACTTAATTAATTTTTACATACTATATACATAGAATTATAATCAATTGAAAAAAAATCAAGGGCTTCTAGGGGTTTGGACTTCCAGGACTCCCCCCTTGTGTGCGCCACTAACCACAGGTTATTTTCTAATAAAAGGTAGAAATTTGGTAATTTAAAAGTTCGATATATTAAAAATTTACGTAGAAAATTTTTTATGCAAAGCATATATTTTAAGTAACTGACGACGTTCGGAGCCATGATTTTGCACAAGCGATTGTTTCTGATTTTTCGTGTCAATTGAATTAGAATATACATATAATATTATTTTAAGAATATTATTGTTAGAAAAAATTATTCAAATGGGGGCGAAAAATGAAGAAAGAGTGAGATATATTCAAAAAGTTCTCCTTTTATATGAAAAAATGCTTTTATAGTAATAATATTTTTCTTATATATAGCTAAGATTTTTCTACAGAGACTGAATCAGGATTTTTGAAAAAGTCCCGTTATATTTTCCGAGTTACAATCGAATAAAATAAGTTTTTTTTTTTCTGAAATTTTTTGTCATTTTTTTTTGTTATAATTTCTCTATTTAGATGTATTAGAATAGGAATAAATCCACTCCTAAATTATGTATTTTAAAAATCCTTGCTCAGAATCTAAGCAGAAGTGTTAGCTATATATAGGCAAAATATTATAAAAACAGAAGCATTTTTCATAAAAGGAAAATTTTTGAAAATATGTCACTCTTTTTTCTTCATTTTTTTGCCAAAAAACTGCATTTTATAATTTTTTCTTGTTATGATATTCTTAAAATGATTTTAAATGTGCATTCTATATCAGATAACACTAAACATCAAAAAAAGAATTATTCTTTTATACCAGTGGTGCACACAAGGGGGTGTCCTGGGGGTCTGGACCCCCCCCCCCAAAGTTTTTGAATTTTTTTTCGATTGATGATAATCCTATATATATGTAACGTAAAATTTAATTAAGTACTTGTAATTAACAATTTATTTTATTAATTAATGCTAATTATTAATTCAATAATTTACTTTTTTACTGTTTTTTGTTAACAAAATCGACAAAAAATCAGAAAAATCAATTGGTGTTGTCTTGAGGTATGATACGAGTTGGGTGACTTTTACCATGGACCCCCTCCCCCCTTGAAAAATTTTAGTGTGTGTGTGTGTTGTGCGCTACTGATTTATACTCTTTTTTCAAAATCCTGGGTCCAAACGCAGTCAGACACCTAAAATAAAAAATAATAATATAATAATTCATAATTAATATTGGCAATAATTAAATTCATCAAAGGCTCAAAGATGAAAGAAAGTCGAAAATTTTTATTTAGAAGAGGTTGCTTTATTTTCAATTATGAATAAAATAATTAAATAATCAAAAGTTATATTTTAGAAAATACTCATCATACATAAAAAATGCGATCATAAAAATATTTCTTTATTATTATATTATAGTCTGTCTGGCTACATTCAGGTCTAAAACAATGTGTCTTTTGAATGTTTAGATAAAACGTGAAGTATTCCACATTGCAACAATAGAACTTCCTTTTTCAGAAACCTATTACTCCATTCACAAGTTCAAAAATACCATAAGTTCTAATCTAAACAAATGAAAGAAAAAACAAACTCAAAAATTCAATACGCAGTGGTCTGTGAAATCCAATATTTAGACGAGGGTGTAAACCTAAATAATCCTTTTCATCAGTGTAATAAAATTACAATTACAAAAGAAAACAGTTTTTTACAATAAAGATAAAACATGCCTTTGTTATCTGAATAAAAAATAAAGACGAACCGCATTCTTTGAGTAACAAGTAATCAGGATCATTTTGGATTCAAAGTACTATCTGCCAAAAAGCCACTTTATTATACAAATTCTACAATTCGCACTCGGCAACCGAAGACTTTTTATTTATTTATTTTTCTTTTTCTGGTCGTCTTTCACATCCGGTATTTCTGCGCGAGCCATTGTATGCTTGCGAACAATATGTCATCCATCATTGCGTAGTATGCAGAGGAAAGCAGTTTGCCGAACAATATTTCGGCTGCATTCCAAATCCTGTGCGAATTTGTTCGAAAAGTGTTGGAATCATTAAACAAGCGGGAAGTCTTCTACGTAAAAAACAAAGAAGAGATAATCATATTTACTGGTAATAAAATTACAAGATGCAGTTTTTCTAAAGCTTACAGCTACTTAGTAATGTCATATTTTGTTAGTGAATCAGTATTCTGCGGTTTCTTTAGCAGAGCATCTTTGTTGTGGCATGATTTATTATGACAATTGCGGTTGAAGATGTCGGAAAGAAGGAAAATTATCCACAGCGAATCGACAAATTATGTGAGTGAGAAGTTATGAACCTGAAAAAAAGATAATGAAAAAAATAAATGGGTGTATGGAACAAAAGCTTCAAGTCAGTCCAGAAATAGTGTGAGTGGATAATAAAACCATGGAATGAGATTAAACCCGGCATAATTCAAAAGTCATTTAAAAATATGTGTATATCTAACAATTTGGATGAAACAAATTATTATTTATTTATTGATCAGAATCAGTGCCGATTGAAGCTCATTTCGGGCCTTGAGCGCAGAAGATCTTCAAGCCCCCTTAGCAATGGAGGATCGAAATTTATAACCAGAAAATCTGGTTAAGTCCCGCTTATCCGGGCCCTTGGACACCCGCCCCGAGTGTCCAATGGATAAACCGGCGCTGATCAGAGTAACAATGATAAAGATGAATTAACAGAATTCGATGACGTACCTCAAGATATAACAGACGACGAATATAGCGAACTTCTCATTTTACCCAATAATGAAATTCCATAAGTCAGCTGTTCTTAAACTGTGGTACATGGATCCTCCGGGGTGCTTCTAGGGGTCTGCGAAGTTATCTCAATTAATGTTTAGATTTCCCTTGTTTACGGACTCTGTAAGGCCTCGTGGAAAAATTGAAAGATGTGCCATGCCAGATTTGATCTCTAAATTAGTATTTCTTAATATTTTTAATTAGATGTTAACTGTTTAAGTGAAGGGAAAATAGAAGTATTTAAGTTTGTATACGTAGCAGAGACAATCTTTGGATCAATGAGGAACCTTTAAATCACTTAGCCTTGTGTTGGGTACCAAATAGGGGTGTTCAAAATCATAGGGGTCCTCGATGTCATGCTGATACACAAAAGGGGGCCATGGCCTTTGAAAGTTTTAGAACCGCTGTCATAAGGTATGCCATTTCCTTTAAATCAGAAATCTTCAAACTTTTTCAACTCATGGAATCCCTAGAACTAAAAGGTGTTTTCGTGGAACCCCTGGAAATATTTTCGTGGAATCATATTCCACATACACACTTAGAATAATATAACTTAAAATAATATTTAAAGTAGATCGACGATAAATGAGTGTAAAGGCAGTTAAAAAAAGTATTGCATTAATTATTAAAAAATGTTAATCTACTTTAATATAATTTACTCACTAATAATATTAATCTGTGATCAAAGTGTCACCTACCCATGCATTATGTTTAGTAATTGGGATATGTGCTTGTATTTTTTCACACTAACTGCCGAAATCCAGGTCTATTGAGAATAACTGCGATCGATTGATAGTCTGAGTTTCATTCATTTGTTTCTATACTTTGTTTTTGTAACTACATACGTTGAGAAATAGTTTTCACTTATATACATTGTTTTGATTGGCATTAAAAAGTTCATCGCTGTGTATTTGGCATGAATTTGTAACATAAAATTTAGGAGCAGCTAAATTTAGATTTTTAACATCGGATCTGTTAATTTGTTGGTAAGTTGTTCCCTCTTCTTTATTGTAGGTGGTTTTTCACAAACACAAAAAGGTTTATTTTCCATTAGAAACTTCTTAGTTTTGCAAGACATTTTGAACTGCAACGAGTATAAAATTATCTTGTTTAACCCAGGATAGTAAGCAATAAAGTATCACAATCTAGTAAATAATATATATAATAAAGATAAAACGCTTTATTACATTATAATAAAAGTTTAAAATGTTTTGTAAAATAAAGTTATTATGTATAAATAAAATTTTCAGTTTCTTAATAACAGGAAGGAGCTTTAAATTCTTGTGGATATACAAACATCATAAAGAATGTGAATCCCTTTTGCATACACTTTTATAACTTTTTTTTTTTATTTTTTTTTTTTATTGTGACTCGTGGAGCCCCAGGATTTTGTGGAACACAGTTTAAAGACAACTGCTTTAAATAAACAGTATTTACATTTTAATATATTTTTGAAGCTAAACTCTTTATTTATAAAGCTATCATTTTTATAACCAGAGTATACAACATTCATTCATTAATTTCGATCTTATTTTTTGAGTAAAAAGGGTGCATTACATGCCGGGATATACAGTGAACCAAAAATCAAAAGAATGTGAAATGCAGATAAAATCCAAAAATCTCTCATTTGGAATTCTCAAGAACCGGTATGCATCATTATATACTAAGTGATTACTTTAGCAGCGGGATACGTAAATCATGTATTTTGCAAAATAGAACGAGATTTTTTTTAAGAAAAATATTTCAAATTCATCTCTTCTTCAAATTAATTTCTGCTAGAGGAGTCAAGTTCGATTTCTACAAGGGTCGATCATCAAGTTGCAGCGTTTTCGGTGTTTCCTAAGCAAAGAAAGCAGCAAAAAGCGAATAATATTTTAATCACCCCTCTGCCCTAACAATCATCGTGCGCAAACAGCCAAAAACACCGGTAATTAGCCAAAGTCTCTGAACTGTCTCCGCCAGACAAACTTTCTAACAAACCGGTGTCTTGCCCCTCCAGACAGGAGGGCACGCACAAAAATCGTTTGGGTAGGGAGGGCCAAACGATATCAGTGAAGGGATCCCTTTCGGCGATACACGGTGGCCCACCCTTGAAGTTGAACACGATCTTTCTTCTGAAACAACAAAAAATTAAACAAATAAAGCAGGTCTTGAACCGCAAAGCGAAGCAGCGATTAGACCAGAAGAGGAAATAAAAAAAAATTAAGAAGAACCTTCGAAGATTTATAGAAGATACTTAATGAAGACATTATTAACCAGCATTCATCAAAAAACATAAGAAGAAAAATTAAAATAATAATAAAAAAAAGGTAAAAGAGTGGACGGTTCTTTAAAGAAAAGCAGTCCAAGCACTTATGCTGGCAAGGAGTGCTTTGATAGGTTTGAAAGCCGACTGGTTATTACACTACCTTTTCTTTCCAACCCTCTGCACCGTGCCATTCAGGTTTTAGTTTTGCGTTGTGTGTACATAAATATGATCATTTTTAAATGTTGTTTTAAATAGCCGTCATGAGCTCGAATTCGTGAGATTTTAATGGTTCTAATTTGCTTTATTATTACAATGTTTTAGTGTTTGTTCTTTTGCTCTTGAGAAATCGTACCTCCGAGCAAAGTGCAGGTAATTTTGATTGTAGTGGTTTTAAACTCGGCGCTTGATCTTAATAGCTGGTTTTTTTTTATCCCTCTCCATTCTATTGTTTTATGCGATGGAGATTGTAGAACTTGATAGTTTATAGCAGTTATGCCGCAGTTACTGTCCACAGATACGATTTTAAATTTATTTGTTCGTGGTTCATACTCAAGCATTCAGATGCTTTTCCTTTTTTTTTTTTTTTCACATTCCAGGTTGATAATGGAAAACAATTTTCATACACAATATTTCACGTGCAATAGAATAATTAAATAATATCGTGTATTATAGTTATTTCCATCTAAAGTCAGGTAACAGAGCTCAAATTTTAGACAGTTTTTTTTTCAAAATAGAATTCTTTTATATTACAATAAATTCATGGTTTATTAGATGTATACCTATTTCTCACTAACACCCACACGGAATGTATGTGTCCTTAAAGTTTAAAACTATTCAATATATATACATTTTTTTTTCCTTGCATGCAATATCGTATTTTAATGTTATGTGCCAATATACAGAAGAATGAACATGAAATATTGTATTTGAAAAAATCAATTGATCAGAAGAAAAACAAGAAATATATTAACACATTGCGTTCTATGCGTTATGGAAGGAGCATTTTTCTGCGAGAATAAGTATTTCCGATTTCGATATTGTCATCATCAAATTTTCTTTTACTCTATTCGATGATAAGTTGCTTCCTTATTGATCATTCATCCAACCCAGCACCCACTCCAATTGGATGAGAGAAAATTCCTTCATTATTAGTCTCCGATTGTCAAATTATAAATTTTTCAATATTTTATTGATGGATAGTAATAGTAATTTAGATCTTATAACTTTCGATGTATTTTACAAATTATTTCTTCATTTTTAACTTGAATAATTCAGTATCTTTAAATGAATTATAAGCAAAGTAAAAATCCGTGCTATCTCAGTAATCACACAGACAGGAGATCAAGGACCGAGATGTTTAAATGCTCCAGATATACTCCCATCTATGGATATCGTCTTTCAATATTTTAAAAACGACGGTCTTATTTAAAATCTGGTACTTTTCGAAATTTTTTAGGGCAAGCTATCTTACAACTAATATACAATCTTCAAACATTAAGAAAAATTTTAAACAGTAAATGGAAGTTCGAAAAATAAGCAGGATTACCAATAAATCAACCAACACTTGATGTTGTAATCTACAAGATTAAGGAATGAATTTAGCAAAATTTGTAATATATTTTGTGTTTGATAACGATTATAATTAATTATTGAAAATTGATTAATGTATTTTAAATAAACCTCTAAATTTTTATAGCAAAAGGATTTGAAGAGTATATTGCATGCTTAATTATTATTTTCTTCCATTAAGAGACTAGAAAATATGAGTGTGTGTGATGACTATTTAATATCATAATAATCATTACTACCTGACTTCATAAGAAAAGGAACTTTGATAATTTGACCTCTTAGAACAGAATAAACACGAAGAACCAGGGTAAAACGTTACAATTTTCCAAAAAAAATTCAAGTTTTTGTATCCACGAGACTTTAAAGTCTTAGAAACTAATTGAAGTAATAATGGGGATATGACAATTATGTTAAAAAATGTGTATAATATCAGTCACACTGATGTTTGTGTTGTAATCTTTCTTCTGTCTGTTTGTTTACCCGTTTATACGTTTGTGGTGCACGGGTTTATAATGTTAATAAAAAAAAAAAAAAATATCAGTCACACTTTTTTTTAAAAAAAAAAAAAATCTATCCCTTTCTTATATTTAGATTAAAAAATAGGTCAATTCCTAAATTTTGAAAAAAATTGTTGAATGTCAGTGTTTTATTTAAATCCGAACCGAAGTGGATTTTTCAAAAACTATTCTTAAAAAGCTCAGTATTTTGTATGCAGAACAAACGCGATAATACTCGTATTATTGGTATCAACTTAATAAGAACTTCAAATAAAAAATCCATTTTGTATTTTTTACCTTGATGAAATGTCAAGTTATGAACAAGACTTTCAAAAGCAATTATAAAGTTTTCTGAATTTACAAAAATGTTGCTGACAGTAAACTATGAAGAGCTCCTTAAAATAATTCATCAGTTTTCTCCTCGTTTAAGCTGCTATCAGAGTCCTTATCATCCCTCATTTTGAATTTTGGGTGGGGACGTGGACACATTCAGGTAAGGTATGTGTCCTGTCCTCTGTTGGCCTTCGCGACAACTCCCCTTTGTGATCCCCCCCCCTCCATTTCCTTGTTTACACTATGCAGAACTTTATTCCGGGAGATAAATAGGGAAATCATTAATTCTGAAGAACATGAATAATCGAATATATGAATAATCAAAATCGTGCTTTAGGTTAAACACGAAACTATTTTGATAGGATTCGTGAGCAAGAGCATTCTGTAATAATTTTCAGAAGATCAATAAAAAAATGTCTGTGTGAAAATTGTAATCATAAATGTTTTTTTTATAAATGGGACAGAAAATTTTTCAAGAATTTCAATTATATTACAAATGTCGAAGCATATACTCCCCTCAAGTATATATACATATAAACCAGTAGAACACACAAGAATTTTTCAAGGGGGTGTCCAGGGTCGAAAGTTCACTATTCTCGTATCATTCTCCAATACGCCACCCAACATATTCTTTTAATTTTGTCAATTTTCGGGAACAAAATCAGTAAAAAATTAATTATTGAATGAATAAGCATTAATTAATAAAATTAATTATTAATAACAAATACTTAATTAAATTTTACGTGCTATATACATAGAATTATAATCAATCGAGAGAAAAAATTAAGGTTTTTTTGTGGGAGTCCGGACTCGGGGATCCCCCTCGTGAGGTTCCCCGATCCTCTTGTGAGCGCCACTGATATAAACTCTAGATAAGTGAAAAATATCCATGTTCAAAGATGGAGGCTATAGTATCTGTAAACAGCAGGTTGAATATATATATATATATATATATATATATATATATATATAAATGTAATAATTCCCAGTAATATAATTATTTTAAATATCTTTTAATTATCTAGTCCATCCCTTCAGGACCCACATTTTAGTAATAAATTAGCCAGCAGCCTAACGAGAGTATTTTAAACTACATTTATCCACCCACTCAGATCATGTGATTTAAGCTGCCTATAAATACTGAGATTCCTGGAGACCCCTCTCTTTCACTTCTGTATTTGTCTGCTTCAACATATAGCCGGCTGCAGCTTGGTTTGTGTTTGTGTTGTGTGTGTATGTTTCTTTGTGATTCCGTCTATCTGTGTGTCTTCATTTTCAATGTACAATAAACAAGAATAACCTCAAGATTGCCTTCCTCCATAATATTGAAAATGCAACACCAATCGTAAAGAATAGCAATCTTATAAAGAAAAACCAACTCTCTGGCCACGCTACAAAAATCATTTACTAAATTCGTCGTCATCTTTACTAAATTCGTCATCATTTCATATATATATATATATATTTAAACATATTGATTTATTTTTAAAATTCTGTAAAATCCGGCGTATAACGAGCACTTTAAACATAAAAAAGATCGAAATTTGCTGATGTGTGTTGTACGCCGGGGATGAAAATAACAGCTTTAAAAATAAAAATAAGAAAAAAGATTAGAATTTAAAAAAAGGTTTGACTTCTACATATATCGAAATATCTTTATTTATGTTGTGCGTGGATGTGCGTGCGTGCGTGGTGTGATAATTGATTTACCCTTTTAAAGGAAAATATCCTTTTCACCACAACGTTTTCTCTTCAAAAATTGCTACCTTGACACCTTTCAAAATAAAATTATATAATATTACAACATTTAATTATTCTGACCATTCATGGTTTTCACTATCACTATCAAACCAAATATAGAAGCTGAGATCTCCGGAACGTTAAAAAGAAGAATGCTTTCGATCCCTGTGTTTGTGCTGCTTTGTCGCTTTTTGTGCTAAAATTAATAAAAACGTTGAATTAAATTTTAAAAAATCTCTTCATCAATCGATTCAACGACTGCATTCAAAAAGATATCCCGATAACACGTTTGATTGCAATGAAATCATTTCATAAACACACAAACACACACACACACATATTTAAATACATTCAATGCTTTTTAAAATACACTACAATAACTCCAAATTATTTTTAAAACATGTTTCAATGCACAGTAGCGTAATTTAAAAAAAAAACTTATCATGAATTTTCTGAAATCATATGTAAACATAGTAATATTTTAGTGAATACAGTGATAAAAAATTTGCAAATTTGTACAATGTTCAATAAATCCAAATCACGTTTTCGCATTTGTAGTTATGATTATATACATTCAAACAAAAGCACTCACATTCCACAAACTCCTCTTAATCCTACGTATTTGTCATAATACTAAATACATTTGGCTCATAAAGGCATTGAATGTGAATTAACGATAATGGAAAGCGATAATGTCTATTGAAATCCATTGAAGACCAAATTTCGATAGAAATATTATTATAATTTGAAATAGCATTAAATGCTACATATTTGAAGCAGCGAGTTCCGAGTTCCTACAATTGCAGCGCATTATCTTTCCCCAGCCTTTTCAAGAGTACGAAGCATTGACAAACATACGGGCACCTTAAAAGCTTAATGCTAATTCTTTTTAAAAGAAAAAATCGTAAATAAAGGCTTCTGTGAAAATGAGAGAGTTTATTAGTTTCATTTCCTACTTTCTATTTACATCCGGAATCGAACAATTAATATCAGCGGAATTTAAGATGCAAATTAAGTGAAGAATAAAAACTAAACTATAAGAGTTCAATTTTAAAGCACAAAGGTAAATATAGCATTATTCAAACAATATGATCAACTAGTAGAACGTATTAGGGAAAGCAAGTAGATTAAATTACGTGAACGGTATAAAAATATAATCCGTATATATTTTAAACCTTAACAGAATCATATTAAATAACTGGAAAAAAAGAACTTATCAAAGTTAAATGAATGTTAATACTGATTACATGGATAAAGTGGCAAAGAAAATTATGCGTTTCATTTATGGTATGGTTGGTTGCGTGTGTGTTTTTTGCTTTTATTTTTAGAAAAATCTAAGTAAAATTCATATTTTAACCTTTTTTGATGAAATTTTTCTACGGATCACCTATTTTAAACTTTCAACTCACTATTTTTGATTAGGAACTCAGATCTGAATGCATAAATAAAATTTGTTGATTTATAAACATAGAGAAAAGTTTGTAACATTATCCCTACCTTTTTGGGAAGAGTGCCACTATATTTGATAAAAAAAAATAATTTTTCGTGCCATTTCCAATTTTTTCAGAAAACAAATACGAAAAGCTGAAAAAAAAGTTACTTATAGGCTTATTATGGGAATTTTACTCAAATAGTACAGTTTTTAATGAAAGTCTATGCAGATGAAATTTAAAATTTATGTAGTAAATAAGACGAAGGTACAAACTTAGGTTTTATTGTTAGTAAACTTTTTATAAGTACAATCAGTTAGGATAGGTATAAAATAAAAATTAATAACTTGAATCATTTCATTAAAAAAATAATTACTAAACACTCAGTACTTACTTAATATGGCTTTTAAATTACACTCTTTTTTTTTTACCAAGCCATCTATATATTAGGGTTAGCTCCTACAGATGCTAATAAAATCAGGTTATTATAGATGCATATCAGCTAGTTTTGAGTGATATTTATTTTATTGTGTTCAACAAAAAACATTTATATACAAACATATTTTGATCCAAATTTTTTTTTGTCTGTAACAGTCCCATTTCAATGAAAGTGTTAAAAAAATGGTTATTTATTATTATGTTTTCAAATTTATTTTAATTTTTCTGTAAGTCTTTGCGTCTCACTGTTGCAACTCCTTCGTGCCGCACTGTGGTACGCATGCTTCCCTGCTTTAAGGTATCCAGTTATTTTTATTTATTTATTTTTGAAACAAACAGCTAGAAAAAAATTTAAAATCCTTTATTAAAAAATAAATGAATGTTATATATTCCTAGAACTATTTAATGCGTATTTGGAGGGTGTGTTTTTAATTGTAATTATACATGTTTCTCTTAAAAAGAAATCCAAAAAAGTACTCTGTGTGTAATGTTTTTATTTTTACTAAAAATTCATTTTCATTCGTACTTTTTAGAGAGTGAGAAAATGTGCTAGTTTTTGTTGATTTAAGTACTGATCAAAATATCTGTATTTTCAAAATTAAATCGTTGCTCATTTTAATCCACATTTCATTATCGGTTGATGGAAAAAAAACATTTTGTAGAAAACGTTACGTGTCAATATTTTAATTTTTTTTTTTAAAAATCGCTCTTGTTTAAATAAAGTTATTCTAGGGCGATGTTTTAAAAGGGTAAATGTGCTTCTCATTTCTTTTTTTAAAAATTTATTAAGATTTAAAACAAAGTAAAAATGTTTGATTTTGTGTTAGATTTAACCATGTTCAGCTTCAATATTCTCAAAATTATTTAAATTGTTAAAAATATACCACTTCTAAAATGTATTTTCTCCTTTCAGCCTCTTTGAAAAGACGATTCTTTTTCTTTTGCTATTGGAGTCGTTTCACACACTCCCTTCATTGATACTTCCTTATTACAGTGATCTATGCTTCCTTATAAAACAAAAAATTTTGTTTTGGGGTAAATAAAGCTAGGAATAAATAATAAATGAAAGAAGCTTAAAAGAGTGTTACTATAGGTTATTAATTAAAAAACCACAATTTTTCTCACGAATTATGACTATTCAAAACTTTCTGTCAATTTAAATTTAGCTAATAAAATGAAAAACTATAATTTTTTTGTTTAAAAAAATGGATTTTTTTATTGCCTTCATTTCAGGAGTGCATTTGTCAATATATAGTTAATATCCTCCATTATAAAGACATTAATAATTATTATAACATTACAGTTGAAGCTTACAAAATCAAGGAGAGTAATGCACGTTTCTATACTCAAAAATATTGTTATTAATTACTACAACGCAATAAATTTCTAGTTTCAAAAAAAATCAGAAATTTTTTTTAAAAAAACTATAAACATTTTACTAAATATTGCTTAATTCAAAAATACCCAATTAATTGTATTAATAGTTATTTATTAAAGAAATTCTAAATAGTAAAGATTAAAATTCCATAGTTTATTATTATAAATTTATCATTTTTCCTGGATAGATATAGTTACGTCCAAATTCTAATTTTAGATAAAATTACTTATTCTCTTAGTATTTTTTTTTAAATCATATATAATTTTAGTGTTCCCAAGGTAATGGTAGTATGTTTACAATTTTAATTTTTTATTTATATTCTCTTCATACTTTCGCGAAGTATTCAGTCATTCCCATTCTTTGAATTTGCATTTGGGTTCAGAATCTGGCAATAACTTGCTTATTGTACTCAGATTTAACGCGGGCTCTGCATTTCTGTATGCGATTTTTAGGTAAGTTACCTTTTTCTCATAATGGATTTAGATATTCTATTCATTATTTTCAATAGGTTTTTGCTCAGTATTATTAACAGAAAGGGAGAAGGTTGGCTGGCCACAAAACATGTTCAACCCCACTTTTATTTAAAAAACAATTATATATAAGCTGTCCTAAGTCAGCAATGTTTATAATACTGTAGCATCCATATATATTTATATAATTTTAATTTCTATTCTTTTTGTATTTTTATATTTAATTCCATTATTTTATTTTTTTACATTTAACTGTATTATTTTTATTTTTTTATATATCCTTTCTAAAATCTATTGTCTGGTTAACTAGCAATTTCAATTTTTTTCAGTTTTAATTTATGTTTATTCATCTCTCTCTGGTAGAGAATTTTGACTATATATATATTTATATAGATGCTGCAGTATTAAAAAAAATGCTGACAAGACAGCTCTTATGTTTTAAAAAATTTATACAAAAGTGTGGTTTAACATGCTTTTTGACCTGTAAATATATATATATAGAGAGAGAGAGAGAGAAAGACCAAAAAGAGAGAGAGAGCCGGCAGTCCGGATAACTCGCCCTTGTAAGTCGAAAAAACACCACGTGCAGATCTGTTCGAGAATAATACCGAACAAGACATTATGTCCCATGCAGATATTATTGCTGCTGTCACAGTTAATGAAAAAATTCCGGAAAATGAAGATGTTAATGTTGAGAACAGTGTACGAGTTCCTAGAATATCAGAAAGGGAGAGACTGAAGGCTGTCGAAACCGTTCTTCAATATTTTGAACTTCAAGATGCGTCGGTAATGGACTTACTCTGCCTTCGTCGTCTTCGTGAGAAGTAACAAAACGCAGAGTACAGTACGGAAGACAACAGGACTTATTCATTTCTTAACGAAAAAGTAATAAATTTTTCATTATAGAAAGCTTTATGTTTTTATAAAGTATTTTTCTAAGGTGTGTTTGATCAGGTAAATGACTGTATGCTGTGTATTCATTAATTTTCCTTTTCGTCTATTAAATACCGCATGCCTTCATAAAATGTACTTTTCCTTTGATTAAGGGTATATGAGCATCTCATTCTTATTTCCGATAGTATTTTTAAGCAAAGAATACATACAAGTGCAGTACAATACTTTCTGAGGAAGCACTCGTGCTTTTTTTTTAATCTCATCCTCGATAACCCGTGTATTTTCATAAACTCAGTCCACATTTTGCCGTGATTTTGGGACTCTACTGTATATATATAAAGGAATAGAGAAATAGAGTGAGAGAGAGGAGAGAGATACAGACAGAGAGAGAGAGAGAAAGACAGAGAGAGAGAGAGAGAGAGAGAGAGAGAGAGCGGCCAAATACTTCCTCTAAAATATCTTGCTAGAGAGAAGGTATTTTGGATAAAAATGATCATAATAAAAATTAGTTCAAATTAAAGTTCTGCGAAAAACGCCCATTACAATTTAGAAGACTAATTTATTTTAATTCTTACAAAAAATATTAATGCCTTAGACATATTTTCATCTAATTCATTAACTCAAGTTGTCGTGAAATATAACCTCCCCTAAGATTATCATCTCCCTGTCTATCGTTACTTGTTTCTGGACGTGTAGGCGGATTAACGAATTCAAGAGACATCATTACAAATCACTATATTTATTGATACCTCTTAATCAAGGAAAGTTATAAACGCACGATTCAAATTTAAGAACAATAAAACACAGTGGAGTATGAGAAGGGGTTACTACTAGCGGAACTACGGAATCGGAACTGAATCCACGAAAGATTAGCACGTACAATTACAGCTAAAACACGTACACGTATTTACTAATTTCCAAATCACTAACCTTATTCTTGTACTTCGGCAGGTCCGTCGTGGTGAATAACTTAATGCTGGGTGGATCGGATAAAGGCTAGGATCCACACTCGACTTTCCAATTTCAATCTTCAGCTCTTCAGCTTAGCTCGTCGCGTCACTACTCACTAAATCTGTCAACAACTGCGTGTTGATTTACCGATGCTTCAATTCATTTTACTTCAAAAATCTAACTCTTCACTTTACTACTCTCTCTTTCACTACGTTAACTCGCGAAACCCGAACTTATATAATATCTTTCATTTGCATAAATAACGCTTTGGCTCCCGGTGGAGATTGGTTGAAATAAATAAAACTTTAAAGAATTATTGAGGAGGTTAGTGAAACCGTACAGATCCGTCACAAAGTTACTACATTTCGATAAATTTTTCGTCGGGTACACAGACTGAGTAAAACAATTAATTAAAAATAATATGCATAGTTCCTCTAAGAAATTTACTATCTCTAGATGAAACTTTAAAATGCATTTCATTTTTTCTAAAATATTGTCGAATATTAAGGAAAAGATTTTTTGTACTTAATTAAAAACTTCTTTTTTGATATTTCATGAAAAATCAGTTTTATAATATTTTCGTTTCAGAAGAAAATAATTTAATGTTTTCCATCTCTGCTTAAATATCAAAACCCAAAATTCAAACTTGGATCACCTTACAAGATAAAAATTAAATTAATTATAATATATATTTTCATATGGTTTTAATGCATTAAGGCTTCTTTAACACACCGTAAAATTTACAAACATTCATAAATAACAATTAAATGCAATCTTTTGTTAAATATCGAGCACATTTTATGCAGAAACAAGAAAATTTAAACTATAAACATATAACATTTAAGAAATATTAAAATAGTTTGCTGTTTATAGATAGTCATACATACACATGTCATACTAAACTATTAATATTTTTATTTCCCCTTTATCTAAAAAAGTGTTATTAGGCTCGGTCGTTTTACTTAAAAATAGGTGTAAGGAAGCAATAAAACTGCAACAGGTTCATGAAATGTAATTAAGTGAATTGAAAGAACAAAATTAAATAATATTTGATATGAGATTGAAAAATGTTATTGTATCACAAAAGTATATATAAAATCAAATATATATATATATTTCCTTTTCATATTAAATACTTTTATATAAACTATTCATACAGAAGTAAATAGTGCAGAATTCTACTTCCGACATTTGTGTTTGAATTATTTCCAGAAAAGAGCTAAAAAAAAAATGCCAAAATATTCATGAGTTCAATTATTTTCAATGTACACATGATGTTTGATCTTATGATTTTTTTTTCTTGTGTTTTGTAAAAGGATATTTAAAATAAATCGACTTTTAAGTACAGCTTTTCTTTAAAAAGTTTTGTGATAATGCAGAATAAAATCATGATTAGCAGAACATATTAAGTAGGTTTGCCCTCTATTTTGAACTGAAAGAAGCTTCCAGAATCTGAAGAATATTTTCAGCTTTCTGTGAAATCCCCATAATCAAAATTCAAATGATGCCGATTATTTTAAAAGTATACAAAAGGATAAATTGGCATCTATGATTTGGGCAATGGAGAAATATTTACGACTGGATTATATATTAGAGGCTTCAAGGCATGATGCCTAGCTGTAGGTTTTTTATTAGTGAATTTTTAAACGGTAAAATATATTAATAAGCCTCTTTCAATATTACCAGTATTTCGATTGTTGTAAAGTTTAAATAAACCATTAAATTTTTACTTTTTAAACTTAACTCTTTGTGAAAGGGTTTAAGCACTTCTGCTTGGCGTTTGAAATGACAGCCATATTAACCAACTCTTAATCTTAAAAATTGCAAATATGAGGTATAAGATAATGAAACTAATAATTAATTACTCATAATTAATTGACACAAATTTATAAAAATTATTAGTCAATGACTTTGAGTAAAGATTATGAGCATGAGATTTTAATATTTTTGAGTCACAATTCAAATTTTGTCCTGCTTCGTTTAAACTGCACTAAAATACTTTAAATGTATCCTCATGTGAAATAAGATATTAATTCCTAAAAACTTCAATACATTTTACTTCGAAACAGTTGGCAAGTGTCAATTCCATTTCATAGAACGATAGCTTACATTAATGTGTTGGCCTTCAGACTTGGAATACTAATAAATGGTTTTTCTTTTTGAAATGGAGCTGCGGATAAGAAAATATTTTACCATTGGAGACCTAGTACATTCCCCGGGAGCTGGTATCTCTTTTTAGTGAGGCACCCTACAGGTAGATACTAATAATACACACGTATTCTCTTCGACTTACGACCGTACAAAATAAGTAAAAGTGTAGTAACCTCTGGTTACCCCTTACATCCGAACCCTCCTGTCTATCTGTAAACCCGGCTAGATGTGTAGGAGGAACTAAATAATCCACAGACATTTTATTCCGATCTAATTTGATTTATTAATTCTTATTAATGATTATGAAACAGACACAACACAATTCTAATTAAGGTATATAAACAATGGTAGAGGGCAGAGGTGAGATACTCTAATGCGGGGATAATATTACAGAACATCAACTAAATCTAAGACAGCTTAAATGCGCTCATTTACAACTACGTCGCACACTAATAATCAGCTTTTACTTAATCAAGTTTACGATACCTGAATCCTTAATGCTTCGGATCCTTCAAGGGAAACTTCGGGCACTTTCCTTAGCTTGATCAAATGTCGATGGTTCCACACTCTGTAATCTTTAATTCCACTGCTTTTCAATCTTCACTAACCACTTCTACTTGCACACATCAAACGTATCAACTTCAGCTTGTCAACAACTACGTGTCAACAGATCACTTGTTTCACTTTACTTCACTTAACTTGACCTCTTACTTCACTCTCCTTCAACTCGCAAAAACCGAATTTATATAATATTCCTCATTTTCATAAATCACGTTTGGTTTCTCCGTGAAGGTTGGTTGAAATAAATATTTTGTTTTAAAGAAAAAAAGAAGAAATTAGTAGAAACGCGTATAGATCCGTCACAAAAGTACTAAATAAAGGAAGATAACTAAATTAGTCGGAGATAAAATGTCAATAGAACTGATGCAGCAGTTTATAATGGATTTCATTCTATAATTCTTCACATTACATGCAAAATTTTTTGAAAAAAATATTGAATTTTTGAGCAATGTAGTACAATTTTTTAACTTGATTGAGTGCCATTAGTATTGACTGAAAAATACAAATCCTACTTACAACGTATTATTGTTCGAAAAGGAATCTCTCTCTCTCTCTCTCAATCTAAGTCGAATATAGGTAGTATATCTGTGAGTGTGTATAATCATATACTAAATTTCCATAAATCTAAGGGAAAAAATAAATAGAAGTATAACAAGAGTCAGTATTGATCAAAAATAAGATAACCTCGGTAGTATAAAAGTAAATTCTTAGTCTTAGAAACTAAGATTGTGGGATTATATATATACATATACAGTCGGCTCTCGCTAATTCAAGCTTTCGATAACACGAACCTCTCACCAATTCAAAGTATATGCTCAGCCCCGAGAAAAACTCTTGATATTTCGAACTAAAACAATACGTTTTGGTACACTCAATATTTCGAAGTAAAATCTGTGACTTGGCAGACTGCAACACGCTATATATATATAATTCGAAGTTATCTTATAAAACTCTTGACACTTCAAACATTTACCATCATGTAGAGACCTGTAGCAAACAGGTTGGAGCTTACATGTTTTGTGTTGCATTGTCTCTGCTTGTCTCTCCTGTAACGTAGCCCCTTTGATGACCATTGGAGTTGACTCCAATTATTCTGACAGATGTCAAAAGTGTCACTAAACAAACTACACAAATTTTCCCTTCAAAATCATGTTGATGCGGACGTTTTTAAAGCTTAATTTATAGTAGAAAAATCTATTGACAAAGTTACATTGAATGCCATGAAACAAAGAAAGATAATAGATTTTTTCATCAAAAAAAAATTATGTACAGTATGTATTCTTTTAAAATACAGGGATTTTTAACTTCTGTATAGTATGTACTTTTTAAAAAATACTCAAAAATAATTTCCTACATATGTACAATAGTTGCTTTATTGCATAGTTTCAAATTAAATGTGTTAGAAAAAAATTTCTCTTCTTGAATTTTGGGAAATTTTTCCTACCTTTTTGATAATTCGAAGTTTTTTATTGGTCCCTTCAACTTCGAATTATCGAGAGTCGACTGTATTGAGTTCTTTTCACTGGAAGTTTGGAAAGAATTTCGTCATCGATATGCTGTGGATTCTGATTAACAGTTATCAAAGAATAATATTTTAATCAATGAATTTTCTACTTAATAAATTTGTATGAGATTTTTTTTAAAAAATCCTGTCATTCTGCTTTTTTTTATGTATTTAATGAACTTTCCTTCACAAGCCACATGGTCTTGAGTGACCACACTCTTGCCATTGCCTCAGTCAAGCGAAATATTCTTTCACCCGTACGTGAGACCTATCCAAGCCTCCATTTCTCTCTGGCAAAAAAGTGGTCTTTTTCTTTCATTTTGTTTTAATTCATTCCTGCTGCCCTCCCCTTTCTTCCTTCGGCTGTTTTGATGTTTGGGAGGAGGCGGGCTCGAATGCTTCAAAAACGAGTCGTCATTGGCTCGAAAGAGGACACCCACGTGGCTCAGTGTGTGGCATCCTGTTGGAGCCGCTTCGTTACGTCACTCATGCGACGTCACACAGATAGACCTTGAATCTGCAGAACGTGATAAGGCATGGACAGGAGTTGACTAACTCTTAGCCGGAGTGTCATTAGCTAAAAGCGACGCCGCCGATTGGGAAGGACGACTTGGTGACTCAAATTATGGCCAAGTCCGCGTGTCGCACATTGCTGACGTTGTTCACAACAATACGTTTCGTAAGTGGGAAATCCAGGCGAAGAAAAGTATTTCCTCCCTCAATTTTCGGAAAAGCATATGCATTGTTTTAATGTCTCAAATAAATCTGCACTGATATTTCTTTTAAAAAAATCAAACCAAATACTTAAAATCGGAAACCACATAGAGCTTGCGAATGCTTTTTTAAATTCTTTTCGATACAGGGATTGGATTTTTTATATAGTTTATCGAAATTTTACTTTTTTATGAATCCATTGTAATATGAAGAGCTGTTAAAGAATTTCATGTAATTTTAAATACATGTTTTACGTCCCACCTCTTATGTAATTCAGTTCATTCGGAACATAATAAGTAATTATACTGCAAAAATTTCAATCAATTTGAGATATTTTGATTATAATTAGTTTTTATATTAATTAAAATCTCATGAAATAAAAAATGCATAACAAAACTGTATAATTTCAACATGCATGTTTTAGTAATGAATATTAGTAATTAATATTCATATCATTAATTACTATTTTGTTAAATATTACTAATATATTTTAGTTGCATTAATCTGTAATGGGCTATTGGATATTACACAAGTAGATATAATTTTGGTAATTATCTTTATTACTTTCATATTAAAACTTTTAACCGGAAAATGTAAATGTGCGCAACCAAAAATAGTAAGTAAGCAATGGTTTTTATCATGTTTGCTACAAATTTTTCGTTTATTCAAACAGCAGATGACAATACATAGCAAATAATTATTTTTAAAATAAGTAATTATTATGATTTTTTATATGGGTAATTCAGTGATTCCACTTCTTAAATACTAAGTTTGCATTATTTGTTAAGAAATATAAAAGCATTTTTTTTTCTAAAAATTAAATTTTATTACTTCAATTAAACTTTTTAATACAATTACTTTCCTTACCCTTGGAGTTATTGAAAATATATCTCATCTTTATGAGTTCCTAATGGATTAATATAAAGCACTTCAGGGGTTTCTTATTCTTAATTTTTTTTTATTTAAGATTGCTAGAAAATAAATAAATTTCTAAAAATTAAGGATCAGTAGTAATCATGATTTTGGGATCGTAAATTTCGCAGCCGAAAACGTCATAGATTCGGGTTCAGATTGTGCCAAAAATCCTCGCACGGAATAATCCTAATTTGGGATAGGTTAAATTAAATTGGGTTTTTTCCGAAGTCCCGTATATCAGGGGTGGCCCACGCGTGCCACAATGTGTCGTTGTAGTTGTAACTGTGGCACGCGAAGATTTACTGAATTTTTTTTAAAAATTTGAAGGTAACAAGTAACCATTTTTTTATGTGTAACATCTTTCCTCTCGATTGCTGGAGATTTGTGGGAGTGATTTCGTGAAAAGGGACGGAAATGCGTAACAGAAAGTTGGAGAAGCGCGCGCTATTCAATGAAGTTCTGTTTTTTCTCCTTCATTCGGGAGGGGCTCCACCCCATCCCCCACGGTCTAGGCCGTGGGATATTTGTTTTTGTTTTCTCACTTTAGGATCAGAGATGAAGCTAAATCTTTTAGGCATGGTTAGACAATGAAGAACGTGTTTTGATACCTGACTTCGATTGATGCGTACAATTTAAACGACCGGGCCACAGAGCAGCTGATGTTGCGATCTATCGTAAACAGAACAACTCACATGAAGTGGCTCGACATATGGATATTACTTATCGTCAAACAAGTGGACTGGGTATTGTTAGTCAAGATATTGGGGACATATGTGCGGCAGAATGCTTATTTGAAAATGGACAAACAGTGATTTCGGTCGTCGTATACATTTTTCCGAATCAAACGGTTCAAAAAGTTAAAAATTTCCTGCATTTTTTACTTTTACCATATACCGAAGGTGTGGTTCTGCTCTTTTTTTTAAAAAAACTATCACTCGCTTCCCATGATTTTGAGTGGTGATTTTAAAGTTAACTTCAGTTTGCTAGAAGCCGAGCCACTCATAGCTTTTTTGAATGATGAACTCAAGCTCGAAATGAACACAAATCGAAATGTTTCGACAACCAACAGTGGTACTGTTATTGGCGCTCTTTTTCAACGGTCTTTAAATACCTTGAAAACACCAGTATATGTGTCATATTTTAGTTATCATAAATTATCATTAGCGCTCTTCCCCAAATTGAACAAGAATAATTATTTTTGATAAAAAATTGCATTACTCCTTGTGTTAATTAAATAAAATTTTCATTAAAGATATAATTATTCCATAGAAAATTATTTCCAATTATACTCGATTAATTTTTTTCAGGATTTAAGTTGCTATTGCGAAATTACCACGATAACATGTCAGATGTTACACATCGTATGCGACTACTGTAAGGCTCGTTTCTTTTTTTTTTTACAATTGTATTGAAGTGAGGTTGTCTCAGACAAAAAAAAAAACCCTCATAATTTGGATCAAAATATTTTTACGAATAAATGTTTTCTGATGAATGAGTGAGTGATTTTGGGGTTTATTGGCGCAAGAGCCGATTTCGGCTATACTGCGCCAAACATTTGTTTTAATATCTGTGGTCTAGACGGGAAGAGAAAGAAAGAATGAATTGAATGACAAGAAAGAGAGTCGAAAATAGAGAAGGATCACTAGGGTACCCCGGGTTCGTTTCTGATGAATGAATAAATGATCAAAAAATGTGTTTCGAATATAATAACTAAATAACACTCAAAACTAGCTGATGTGCATCTATAATAACCTAATTTTATGGGCATCTGTAAGAGCTAATCCCTATATAGATGACTTGATAAAAAAAATTAGTAATTCAAAAGCCATATTAAGTAAGTACTGAGCGTTCAATAATTATTTTGAATTAAATGATGAAAGTTACTCCTTTTTATTTTATACCTAACCTAATTGATTGAACTTATTAAAAGTTTATTAAAATAAAAACCTAAGTTTGTACTTTCGTCTTATTTATTATATTACTTTAAAATTTCAACTACATAGACTTGCATTAAAAAATGTGCTCTTTGAGTAAAAATCCCGTAATAAGTTTATAAGTAACATTTTTTCACTTTTCCACATTTATATGTTGGAAAAGTAGGAAGTGGCACGTTAAGTATTTTTTATCAAATAGGGGCACTCTTCCCAAAAGGTTGGCCATCCCTTCCTTATGTGATGTGGAAATAAAAAGGATGAGGTACCAGTCTAGTGCCATCGTTTCACTTGAATTATTTTTGAAAGAGATATATCAAAAATGAGGTTGCTATTGGCGAGGGATGTTTATTTCAAACTAAATCAAGTCAAATAATCAGTTTAAATGCTATTTCTTTATTCTTAGTACTAAATAATTTTAAAAATTTATAATAATGGATATAAATGCAATATTATTACTAAGGGAATTTATGATTTCTGAAAGGATAGCAACTACTATTACAATTCATAATGTTAAGAATTTTTGAAAAACCATATCTTTCGATAAATAAAAACAATTTCAGTTCAACGAAGGAAGAGCGAACAATCTACGTGCATACGTAAAAAGGTTTCAAAAAATATAAAATATATATTTATAAATATATTCACTCTTCGAGATTGGAAACAGAAAAAATTCACGGAATTTTTCTGGAAAGGATGCAAATCCATATTATATATGTCTGGTAAATTATGCTTTTTTTTTTTAAAGTCTTGTACGTTTTATTGTATGAAGTAGATGCCACTGTGTATTTTTCCCTCTGAAATATGCTTTTAAACATAAACTAGAAAAAATTTATGTTTGATCAGATATTACGTTTATAAATATAATTCACAGTAGAATGATATTCAGCATAAACTCCCGAATTCTAACTGAAAGAAAAATATCGAGTTATATAATGATTGATATCATTCTTTTCCCAAAACATGAATAATTCTGTGAAACAACGTGTATACACTACAAATAGAGTAAAAGTATATTTATTTTTATTATATTTTGGCAAGGATATCTATAACGCTTCGAATTTAAAATCCACATATTTTTCTTTCGCATTTTCTTGATAGATGCTGAGAATGTATGAGTATTAAAATTTCTTTGCTGAAATGTCTTAAGACAGACAGAATATCATATTGGAAGTTTTTTTTTGTCAAATCTAACTGTATTTAAGTATCTGTAAGCAAGGCAGAATAAAAATGAAAACGTTAAAAGTTTTCAATTTTGACAAAGTGAGAGGCAATGGAATCCACTTAAATAACAATAATCTCAATTTTAAAGGTAGGCCTATTATAAGGTCTAAATACAGTATTTATTGAAGCACTGGAATTTTTAATTATCTTAGTTATTAATTTACTTTAACTATCACGTACTAATAATACAAATGTTATAAGTAAGTCATAATGCGTTAAAAAAATACACCAATACACAGTCATCTAGTTATTTTAATTAAGTTAAGTAATTTTTCACGTTCGTATTACATGAGCATAACAATTTCCATAATTTACATATTAAATATTCTATTCTAAGAAAATAAACAAAAATGAGTCAATTTTTTTTACTCACATTTTAAACCTGTGGCAGTAGATCACAAAATAGGATAGTATTAGAACACAAAGTGCTTAAGCTAGTATATCAACACACAGATTTTAGACACTAAAAACGGGTTTTTCTAAAAAAAAAAATTTTTTTTTTTAAAGTTTCCACTTATATATTTAAAATTAAACCTCTTTGTCGTAATAAAAATTAAATGCAGAAAAGTGATCGTTTCCCAATACATCTAAGCTTACAATAAGTCGTTTAAATTGTTTTTGTTTTGCAACATGGACACCTTTAAACTCATATCTCTATTACTGAAATTCTTTTAATTTTTTCCATCTATTAACTTAATTTACTCTATACCAGCGTCCCCTCAGGGGGGGGGGGGCGTGATAATACTACGAGGGAGACACAAGCATATTAAAAAGTCAAAAACAAAAATTTTTTAAAAAAATTATTAATTTACTGAAAGCAAACAATCAAAATACATTATGACATAATAAAAAATAAAATACACATCGACGCTGATATAATACACTTATAAATGTATCAATACTACACAATGTATTTGATAATTAATTTAACAATACTAAGTTAAGAAACAGTTTTTCCAATAAAGTCCAAGAAATCCAAGAAATAATTTCCAGTGATGCCATGGGTTTGTTATGTATAAAATTATTCTGAAATATTAACACTTATCTTGATAATTTGTAGGGTTTTTTATTTATCCCTTAACTGTCGATTAAAAGTTACGCAATTCACTTCCCAATGCCACCGTTTTCACGTGAGAGCACTTTAGGGGGGGGGGATTAAAATAACCAAATCCTCTGAAATCCTTCATAAACACTGTCAAAGTACTTTGGTTGCATTCCTAAGCCTTCGGAATAATTTTATGGATAGCAATGCGCAGAAAAGATCGTACTTCGGAAAGACGTATATATACGTCCGGGGCAATTAACGCTTTGGGTAAGAGTGACGTTTACGTATGCCGGTGACACTTAAGAGGTCAATGTCGTATTGTGGGCAGCTTTAGCGCGTCACATTATATCATATTTGAATTCTATACATTGTTATTATTTGGAGGTGGGAGGCATGGTGAAAATTGTGATTGAATATTGGATCGATGAGATTGAAAGTTTGAGAAGCACTGTGCTCAATACAATTTTAAAATTTAGAAAAAGAAAAAGAATATTTTTAAGAATAATTTTGATGACTGTGATCTAACTTTAACCCCCTCGTTTAAACTAATTACGAAATTTAGATGTATGTTACTCAGCAAATCGGTTGATTTGATTTCTTTTAAGACAAGACATTCTAAGCAATCCCATATCTAATTATCGTGATTTCACGTAACTAAACCCGTTAGAATAACATACCAGAAAAACAAAGAAAAAAGTGGTTTCCTTGGGATTAAAATAACTAATAATTGGCGAGGAGTCTATTACTGATAAGTATTCTCATTTAAAGATAACCATGCGCATTTGCCATATAACGATCATTACCCATTTTTGCTTCATTTAATTTGTATACAAAATTTATTTCTTCCCCTATTGTTGTATATTCATACACAAAAAAAAAAATGCATTTCTCCAAGTGCATTTTAAACAAAAAAATTTCCATTAATGTCTGTCGTTTTAAGATTTAGTGAATAGTTTGAGTAAGTAAAAAAGACGATGTACAAGATATAAATTAAATGAAAAATATGATGCTTTTAGCACAATGGAATTAGTAAGAAATATTTCATTAATTCATTCGTTAATGTGTTTTTCATTTGAGCTCTAAAACAACATTTTGCCTTCATACTTATTGTTTTTAGTCATTCATACCAATTGCAATTGCTCTGTGCATCAACGACCATTTTGCATTTGAAAAAAAGAATTATGTTTTTAACATGGGTGCTCTCTATTGTTCACTAAAGGGCAAACATTTTAATACTTATTCTTGCATAGCGTTGTCGTAATTAGTTTTACTAAAAGAATAATAAGTTCTTAAAAAGATAGAAATGTATCAATCACTATACTTGATTAAAAATTTATCGATATATTTTTTAAAAATCATATGAATTATTTTATTTTTTAATTTGTGTGTGAGAATTTAAGGTTATTTTACATTTCTTTCAAGAAAAGTAAAGTAAGCATGAATTAAGAAAATATTAAGAATGTTCTATTTTAAGCATAAAACTAAGAAAAATAAGCATGTTCTATTTTTTATTTATACTTGTGTTATATAAATTTTTCTTAGTTTACAATGTCAAAATTTTTTGATTGTGTGATTTGTGTATCTTCTCAGAGCACAGAATTTATAATAGTTTTATACACACACACGCACATATATATATACAGTCTTCATATAGTGTATATATATATATATATGTGTGTGTGTGTTCGTTTGTATATTGTATATACACACAGGGTGGCCATAATTAAACTGCAAGTGTTCAAGGGGTGCTGGAGAGAAAACTACAGGAAATATTCGAATGAAATTTGGTATCTACACATTTCAGATCATGCGCAGATAAAATATGCAAAGATAAAAAATCGCCATTTTCACCCGATAGATGGCGCTGTGCCCCGTTTCAATGCTTATCGACAGCATATTTGCAAATTTTAAGCCCTCGAACAATATAAAAACAAGACCACATTGAGTAATGGTCAATCATGACTGAATAAGAAGGAATGTCCATTGTTAGTGGAGATATTCTATCAGAGAGAATTGTAGCAATTATTCAGCTACTTTGAAAGAATATCAGTATATATAAAAGGATTAAGAAGAAATCAATGAGTGTGTCAATGAATTGAAAAAATTGATTTCTAAATTTGAAGAAACAGGAGAATTGGACGTTATTCCAAGCACAAGAGAGTGGCGTCCCGTAAGCCCTTACCGGACTCTCGGTAGCAATTGCGGTACTATTGCAGGTAGGAATTGCACTGCTCTTACTACCCGTATTCTCGTAGCAGCAATAGAATGAAGCAAATTGATGACGCTAATGCTACGACGAGTATCAGTTAAGGAGCCAGCCAGTAAGCTGCAACAAGTGAGCGTAAGAAGTGTAGCTCGGACATTATCTCTTCCCTGGTCAACTGTGCATAAAGTGTTGCGCCACATTCTTCGGCGTTATCCGTATAAAATTAAAATGCTTCAGGAATTGAAACCTCCTGATGACATCCTAAGAATTGATTTTGCAAACTTCGTCCTGTTGAAATCAGCGAGGATGACACTTAGATACAGAAGATCTTGTGGACAGACGAGGCGCATTTTACACTATCAGGCTGTGTAAATGCGTATAACTGCAGGTTATGGGGAACGAGCAACCAATATGCTAAACATGAAAACCCCCTCCATTCCGATTTTATAACTGTATGGTGTGGATTGACTTGATTTTGTTGTGGGCCCATATTTCTTTGAGACCCAAACTCCAAGTGGTCTCAAACGCTGTAGTGTTACAGAGACTGGCTAAGGTGCGATGCTGAGAGAACACTTGATTTCAGCATTGCAAGAGAGACATTGTTTAGAAACCACGGTATTTATGGGGGATGGAGCACAACCTCACATCGCTAAACCTGTTAAAAATTGCTACGTGACACCTTTGGTGCGGACCGAGTAATAAGCAGAGGTATCAAAAAGCTTGACCCCCACGTTCACCGGACCTTCATCCTTGCGAGTTTTATCTGTGGGAACATCTAAAGATATGATTTGTAGAGAACGACATGCTTCTGCTGTTGCTGAATTGAAATCTAGCATAACGAGACACATGAGGTGTGTTTCAATAGATTTTTAATGCGACGGTGGACCATGCTGTTTAACGTTTTCAGCATGTTTTCGCATCTGTTGGTTCGCATATTGATCACATCATGTGATAATTTCATTTAATAAATAATAGTTTAATTTTTTCCAAAGCGTCTTTATGGATTATTTAATTTGTGATCTTAATTAACGTTAATTTTTGATCACATGATGCATTAAAAAATTAATTACTAAAACGAATTGTATGGTATTTGGATAAACTGTGAGGGATTTTTTATATGCCTCTAAGAATGTTATAATGCTCTGTCTATCGGTTTTGGAAGTGGTATATGCCACCGGTGAGCGCTGGAATACGGTACAGCGCCATCTATCGGGTGAAAATGGCATTTTTTCTGTGCATATTTGACTTGCGCATGTTCTCAAACTTGTAGATACCAAATTTCACCTGAATATTCCCAGTAGTTTTCTCTCCAGCACCCCTCGAACACTTACAGTTTAATTATAGCCATCCAGTATATGACATGAGTGAGTGAATATTAACATCGCACTGTTCAGTTACACAACGGTTTTTGGAGACGGATCTCGTAATTTTGAACCATGGTCAAGTGAAGAGGACAATGCCTGAGCTGGCACCCCCTACCACCACACCACACAAACGGGCGGACGATTGAGCTCTCGACAGATTTAACGTACATCGCTCTCCTACACGGCGGGTCTTCAGTGGTACTAGGCTCGAACTCATGACATGAAAGCCACGATCCGATACCTTGTACAGTTGGCTACCGCGGCCATATACGTATGAAATGATCGTGGCCTTTGGTAACGATTACTGTAACGATGATCATTATTTAGCTGGTTGATGTTTTATAGATGTTATTGATGAGACCTTTTTTTATGGTTAATCCAGTTTATTGAACATGTAGACACATAGAAAAACTGAAATGGAAGACACAAAGCACAAATAAGACTTACGCGCATATAGTGCCGATTTAAACTCGTTTGGGGCCCTGGGCGCAGAAGATTTACAGACACCCATAGCACGGGAGGATCGAAATTAAAAACCTGAAAATCTGGTTAAGTCCTTATCTGGGTCTCTTTCACTAAAATTTCAAAATCACAAAATTTGAAGGGGAAAAAATTAATATAAAGACATATTCAATGAAAATATGTTTGAATAACACAATATAAATAGGTTTGACTTATAACAATAATTTTTTTATATAATGAAAAAAATTCTCTATTTAATCAAGAATAAACTCCCTTAGTTATTGCAAAAAAAGTTTTCCGGAGGCATCTAAAAAAACATGAAGGTCATTCTTCACAAATAGACAAAAATTATGTGCTTTTTCCAGATGATTCCTTTCCAAACATGCTCGGAACGTGCCCAATTTGGTTCAGTGTGTGAGCCATTTCTTTTTCTTTTTTTTCTTCTGAATGCTTCGTCAGTCAAAGAAAAAGACTATATATATATATATATATGCATATATATATAAAGAACTCTTATCTGGTTCTTTTGTTCTGCATAATATGTTCGAAATTTATGCCACCCCTTTGATTTGCGAAGAGTTAAGCGGAAGCGGCACTACAGCTAACCGCTTCAGCGACAGAAAAAAATGTCCTTTGAGAATCGAACGTCGAGAAAAGGATACACGTATCGTCTGCTGCTTCTCAAATCAAGTGAAGTGAAGTGAGAATGTTTTAACTGTCGCTCATCTGCTCAGTGTGCAGAATTTAGATGGACGTAATTGCAAGGAACGGTAGCAATTATTGGTCGAACTTTTATTAGCCATCGTAAAAAATGGAGTTTTATTATTTCAGCTTCAGTGGTGATTTCGACTTTTTTTGCGAAAATATTTTGACTACGTTCAAGTGAATGACTGGAAAACGACGTGTTGAGTTCCCAGAGAAAGAGAGATTTATGTTTTTCTAAGATTTCTTATTTATTTTTTTACTCTCTTGCACGCAAAACAATTGGAAGTACTTATTTTGAAATATTTTTTTTTAAATACATTCAAAAGGACTGTCATTATTTGAGTTGATGGGTTTGAAATTGGAATTCCGATGGAAAAATAGGAAATCTGGCTTTGACATTTTTAAAAATATATTTTAACGATTTTTAAAATGATTGAAGTGTTTTTAACAATTTTTTTACTGTCGTCACAATAGAGTAATTGTTTGAATTTTTCCCAGAACTCCTTTCATGACATGGAGCTCTTGAAAAAAGCTCTAAGAAAGCAAACTTTTCCAGACTTCTTACACCATTATTTTTCAATGTCAGTCTACTTTTTTTTTTCTATAATGTTTCCACATATAATATTTTTTTAGTTATTTTTTTATTGAGCAAATTTATAAACCCCGTGCACCCCGCAATGTATCAGAAGGAAGAAAGGAAGGAAGGAAGGATAACAACGCAAACATCCATACCTTCGGAATTCGAACCCAAGCCCTACGGCTCCGCAGTCAGCGTCACTAATCTCTATAACCGGATGGGCGGCTATACATTATTGTATTACTATTTTAAATTTCTACACTTAACTAATCAGAATTTTATCTAAAATAATAAGTTTTCTTTAAAAATATGTTTCTTATTCCATATTTAATTTAATACGGTATACACGCGCCTACGTATAAGTGCCACTGCTTTCCTAAAGGATCGTAGTTTTTTCTGTATAAAATTCCACTAATTTCTTTAAACTTTGAGAAGTCTCTCTTTCTAACCATTTCGTCTCAAATATTTGCTACATCAGGGTCTTTACTTTGCTCACTTTCGAAATTGGTAATGGTATTAAGGAATGGTATATCTTCAGTGGGCTCTTCTTCAATTTTAAGCAGTGGGCTCCTCGATAAGCAATCAGCATCCTGGTGCTTTCTTCCGGTCTTGAAACTATTTCCACATCATACTCTTGAAGACGCAAAGCCCACTTGCTAATCGCCCAGATGGATCTTTTAGATTCGCCAACCAGCATAAAGAGTGGTGATCTGTTACCACTGTAAATGGGTGGCCAAAGATATAGGGTCGGAATTTACTTATCGCCCAAATAACTGCTAAACATTCCTTCTCTGTAGTCGAATAATTTTTCTCGGATGTTGAAAGTGATCGGGATGCATAAGCAATAGGCCTTTCAAACCCACTCTGTATTTGTACGAGAATAGCACCAATGCCATATCCACTGGCGTCAGTATGTATTAAGGTTTTAGCTTCTGGTTTAAAGAAGCCAAGCACAGGATATCTCGTCAGCAGTGATTTTAAACGGATGAATGCTGATTGATGTTCTTCTTTCCATACAAATTTAACATCTTGCTTCAATAATTCGTGCAACGGCCTGGCGATGTCGGCAAAATTATGGACAAATCGGCGATAATAAGAGCAGATACCTAAAAAGCTTCTAACTTGTGTAACGGTTTGGGGGGTTGGAAATTCTAGAACTGCTTCGACCTTCCCTGGATCTGGACGAATTCCATCTTTGTCCACTAAGTGACCAAGAATCTTAAGGCTTCTTTGACCAAAACGACACTTTTTATGGTTCAGTGTCAATCCAGCATCTCGTATGCACTGAAGCACCATCCTCAATCTCAAAAGATGTTCTTTCAAAGAGGCAGCCGTAGACAATGATATCATCTAGGTAACATAGACAGTGCTTCCACTTCATCCCTTTAAGGATACTATCCATCATTCTTTCGAACGTGGCTGGGGCGTTACATAACCCAAATGGCATAACCTTAAATTGGTATAATCCATCCGGAGAAATAAAGCCGTCTTCTCTCTGTCTCTTTCATCGACTTCAATCTGCCAGTATCCAGACTTAAGGTCTATTGTAGAAAACAAGCTTGCACCCGAAAGGTTATCCAAGGCATCGTCAATCCGGGGTAAAGGGTACATATCCTTTTTGGTAATTTTGTTCAAGCGACGGTAATCCACACAGAAACGCCCGGATCCATTTTTCTTTTTCACCAGAACAACTGGGGATGACCACGGACTCTCCGAATATGCTCTATGATGTCAAGCTTCAGCATTTGATCAACCTCTTTTTGAATTATTCTTCTCTCTTCAAAAGACACTCGAAGTCTGTCCACCTTTTCAATCGATCTTCATTGTTGTCAAACCACAACCTTGCAGTTCCGCTTAGATAGAACACGACATTTGCAAGACGTACTGTTTCATCCCAATTGTTGTAGTTAGCAATGCTCTCGTAATCATTTTTCCATTTTTCAGCATCTTCGGTATTCAAGCCAGAGAATGAGCAAGGCTCTCGTGGCAGCTGATAGGTAACATACATAGATGGGATTGATGATGTTGCCTTGTCTTCCGTTTCACCTTCCGACATTCTTTTTACAGTTCGGACTCGGCAAGGTAGCAACCCGTATTCTGGAGGTAGCCCTTGGAGCCTTCGACTTTCTCTGATATCCGTTGCCGATGGCTATCGTTACCCCCGCCTCCACCAAAATGTCACGTAGAAGGCGATGTTATCCAATACACAATTTATTTTGTCGTAGTGTTTTACACGGGCAGCACCACAACTGAAGACCTATCCAGCTGCAGTACTTTTATAAACCTGGTGGAGGGTTCTAGAATAACCACCAGGGGAAAGATTAACATAAATTCAATTTACATAATTTGCAAATGTCCATAATAATAAATAATGAAAGTCATGATTGAATTTAACAAACAAATATCTGGGAGGCTCGAACCCGAGCCAATTGCATTGTAGAGCAGTGCTCTAACCGTTCGGCCACTCAGAGCGCATCAGTTTGTGACAATATATATATATATAAACAAAAGTATCTAAATCTTTTAATAGCTATATTCATTAAATAGCTTGGAAACCAAAATTACGTGCCTCGGGGAATCTCTGTTCTATACAATGTTCTTATCAATGTGGATTTCAAAACGGTGAAAAAAAATCACTTCATAAATGAGAAAGAAAGAAAAAAAAAGAGTTTTTAGGTATGATTTCTTCAAATATATCCTATGCTGTCATAATTAGTATGTCTAACAGTATAAGAAAACAAATTAATTTGTGAAATAAAAAGCAAGATCTGAGAAATAAAATCAAAGAAAATTTTAGTAATAAAATAAACTTCGCTCTCGCTCTTTCTCCCCATGAAGTACATGATAGCTTTATAACCATCCACTTGAGAAGTGGATGGTTATAAAACTATAAAAGACACACACAGGAAGAAAAACAATAAATTTCTTTGTTGAAATAAATGTTACATATTTGCTAAGGTAACATAGTGAGTCATTTGAGGAATAAGAACTCCGATGAAATGTTTTCCGGTTGCTATATAAATCCATATTAAAATAAATCCAAAAAGAATGCCGTTTTACTAACAACTAAGCTACATATCACGAAGAGTTATTTTTACATCCCTATACAGAAAGCGACGTTGATCTAACCAAACTAAAAAATTCAAATCTGTCTTCTTTAAGTATTATCTTATTTACTTAAATCTTTACTAATGAGAGTAAATAAATAATTTCAGGAAGTAGGGTATACTTGGAAAATACGGTCACTAAGATAATATGGGAACATTTAAGCAAATATCCATTCTACACTTAATGGTTTTGTGTTGTGTGTGGTGCATTCGCACTGCTGCATTGACAATGCTCAAGTGTCATGGCGACTATGCGATTTGCTTGTGTTATTGTGCGAGTTCCAAATAGAAGTGCAAAAGGACTATTTCTAATGTAAGTACAGCTATCTGATATTTCAAATTGACATTGTTGTTATATTTTAGTTACTTAACTTAAGATTTAACAAGCAAAATTAATTTATTTTACATGAAACCTATTTGACAGCAATCTTATGGGAGTGTAGTATCCATTGGTGGGGGCGGGCGATTTCGTTCTTTCTCCCTTTGACAGCAGTAATGCCAACCATTGAATAATGTCATTAAAGCAAATATGGGCAGTAAGATTAAGGCTAATATGGGCAGAACCCCATCTATTGACACTAATGAAACCTCGTGGTCAGCAGCATCACTTTTGGAAGAGCTGAGTCCCGTTTCAACATTGAAAACAACCTTCGGAAATCGTTGAAGACGAAAGAACATTGCAAGAGAGCTGACAAGTGGAGAAAGTCTGGCTTCTACATAGAAGAGCTCAACGGAAGTTGTAGAGAAGGTGTAGGGGCAAAGCGCAGAGCAACAGCAAGCGCCAGCAAACACAATGCAACCTGCATTGTTCTGTTTGTGGGGCTAACTATAATAATGAAAATCAAGGACAGGGATGGGAGCAATGTTGTGGCTCCTGTTCATCCTGGTTCTATGAGGAATGTGTCGAGTTAGACGGTAACTCCCTCTATTGTAATGAGCGTAGCGTATGATACAAGAGCAAGTCCTCAGCAAATGTTGTTGTTTTTTTAAGTTTGTAATAATTTGTTTTAATTTAATAGTTCAGCTGATTTCACCTTCAGCTTGTAGAATTATAAAATCACTGAAGATTACTGTACAGGAAACAAAAACTAAAACGTGTTTTATGTATTAAAAAAAAGGATAAATCAAAATAAAAACGAGTAGTATTACAAAATAAACTGCTTTCTAAGTGGCAGAAAAGTTTAAAATATATTAACCGTGAGATATTTTTCTGTTCGAAAAAAAAATATCAAGTGTTCAAATCCATTCTTTAACATTAGACAAAGACAATCTTTAAAAAGTTCTTCATTTCTGTTTTAACGTGACACAGTTTCAATCAAAGCTCGGCAGTAGTTTCAATAACGAAAGAACTCCCATTTAAACCAGGTAATGAAAATAAATTACAGAATTTAAAACAAACAAATATAATTTTCATCGATAATTTCACAGCCGGGAGCAGCATAAAACCTTAAATTTATCACACGATAATCGAATGATACTTTACCGTCACACCACTCATAATCCCAAAAGTAAAGCTAAAACCTTCCTTTAATAACTGAATATATAACAAACCTTCCTTTTTCTTCTGTATGTATTCCCTTAAGAAGCCAAATTAACTCCAAAACTTCATATTATTAACTAAGTCCCATTCGTTCCGTCGTCATGGTTAATTAATTACTTATTAAAGTCTTAAAGGAATGCCCTTACTTAGAAGATTTAAAACACCAATCCTTCTACGGCCGCTGATCGCAGAGGGGGAATTCCAAAGCCGGATCAAAGCGGCGCGTCATTTAAAATTAAGGCGTTCCGAATCGCGCGTCTTGAGAAGGAATTTTCAATATTTAAAGGGTTATTTTCGACACCGAAATGAAATGAAGTCAGTAATTAGTCCATGTATTCCCTTGGAAAGAGGTGATGAAGTTCCGATGAATGGCTGTAATGGCATGAAGAGTGTGTGTTGGTGTGGCGGATGTAGGCTAGAGTGCACCTCTGGGAATATTTTCTTTGTTTAGGGTGTACTCAGAGAATGCGTTATTTAAATTACGGGATGTCAGAGCGGTACATAAAGAAAAGTTTCGGGTTTCGTCAAAGTCTTCTGGGGTTCGAAATGGTCTGGTCTGGAATGAGATGTGACTGAATTAATTCGATTTCGAATGGGATTAATTATTCGTTACATGTTGTATCAGATTTTGTGTAATGTAATGCAGAAGTTTGCGAATTTTGTTCAATATTTTGTCTTCACTCTGTTAGTAGTAATTAATAGTAGTTTATTATTACTTACTATATAAAGAATACATTTATTAGAAACTATATTAATTATAACGTTTGTATCACATATGTCTTTATTATAAAATAGTTATTAGGTTGGTGTATATATGAAATGCCCGATTTTCTTTACATGTGATGTTTGTCTCCCTGTTTACGCTGTGCTTTGTTTTTGGCATAGTATCGGTAATAGTCGTATTTTCCATTGCCAGAGTCACATTTTAACAAGAATTTTCTCAAAAATGTTCCATTTTGTTACATAATTTGAATTTCGTAAGCATATGAATTCAACCGATATTCGTATAGTTTTTTTTATCTACAGTAGAACGTCGTTTATCCGAACGTTTATTATCCGGAGCGTCAAATATCCGAACCAAAGTCCGGATACGTTTTCAAACAGTACAATGCTCAACATTTGTTTCCTGTGAGGCCAAAAGTGACGGGAAAACCCAAGATGAAGGACATTTGGTAAACATCTACGCGGAATATTAGGTCAGTTTGTGAAGGGGTGTATACATGCTCTTTTGTTGAGTTTTGTTGATGTAGAAACCTGGATGAGACATGCGATGCAGAAGACTGTGGAATTCAAGTGTTAATTGATGACGAGATTGTGACTTCCGTGCAAGAAGAATCCGACCCTGTCGACGATGAAACGGATGAAGACGAGGACAACAACAACGGAAGTAGCAAATTCTGACGAGTTTCTGCGTTAGAGACAGCTATGGAGTGGGTACGAACAGCAATCACAGTGCTGTCCTAATCAACTACTGCTGCTGAAGAGAATCAGAGACCTTGCAGTTAAAAAACGAAGGTGTAAAATGGTACAGCGAAAAATAAGGGATTATTTTCCACAATCAAGGTAAAATTGCGACATTTTGCACCTATCTTGCTTTTTTTTTAAGCACGTTTCCCGCATGTGATGATTTTCAATTTTTGTATAGTGTCCAGTATGCATACTGCATGGATCGCATTCGGTTTCGGTTATCCAAACAATCGCGTATCCGAACGATGTCCGTCCCAATTGATTCGGATAAACGACCTTCTACTGTTGTATGTATATATATA